>MDKH01134072.1:0-16509 GCA_005239495.1 Nicotiana undulata
TTGTGACTGCAAATCTTTGGAACTGCTATACCTTGTTATTGACTTATAATTACCATGCAGCTTGTCATGTGAAAATGTTAGAAGAATATGTAAACTGTGATTTTCTGAGACATCATATTGTTTAGGGTAAGCGTTCCTCAAGGTTCCGATATCCTCTTTGATGTAGGATAGACATGATCATACATATCATGTTACATGAATAGCTACTTTGTATGGATCTGACGCAAAAATAGTGAGATGAATCACTTTATCAAAAATTTGAGATTCATCAGATCCTTGGATGATTCTCTTAATAGATATATGGCTATACGTATTGAGCAATATTCTCGTAGCAGATGAGGTCGATCAAGTTGCACTTTTGGCTTTATATTAATAGAGAAGCATTCCGAGAGTGATGGAAGTCCAAAATGCAACAAAATTTTCTGTGGTACTGCAAGTTAGGGGAGAGAGTAGTTAAAAGGTAAAAGAATTCCATGTGAATAGCTGTTACTGAATCAAAAATTAATGTATAAACAAGTGAAAACATTGATAGAGAGAACACTATGCAATTTACAGTTAGTGATCACTTCCTGCATTGTAACACTAGCAAGAAGGTCCAGGTAATTGTTGCTTTTTGTGGTTTATGTTGAGGCGGAATTGCTATCTTCTCGGTTTGCAACTTGCTGTATTCAAATTTGTATAGGCGGAGAGAAATAAGAAAAGCAAGAAACATGAAGATAGCCATTATCTTTTACCTTTGTTGGAATAAGAAAATCCTTATATAACTCTTAGATGAAGTTGGTTATCAGATCTTGCCTAATAACATCCTGTTTTGCCATTTTGGCAGTCATTAAACTGTTGACAAAGGCAATGTACTGGAAGTTCTTTCAATTACCACGGTCATGGGAACTTTTGGCCAACTACATGGTGTATTTGGGCAGAAATAACCTACCTGGTAAATTAACTCTTGCTTAGGGTTCAGCACTTTCTGTGCATCCTATCCAGTAACCTGTAACCTAGATTAGTTGCTTCCTGGCAAGTATTCAACCGAATATAATCCTCCGAAAGAATCTGCGGTGTATCTTCTTAAGTTGACAGCTAAATACATAAATAAGAGTCTACCACAAGTTCTCTTCTGATTGGGTGATCTGTACTACAACTGTCTCTTCATCTTTGATCTTTGTTCCTTAATAATTTCTTCCGGTGAGGTAATCATCTTGACTTTAGGCAGTTCAAATTAGTGATGGATTTCTGTTTGCAAAATGAGATTTTGTCAGAAGATGGTGCCCCAAGGTCATAGTGACATATCTTACATCATCAGACAATGCTACATTTTGTAGTCTTTATAATTTCATTGTATTGTTGCCTTCCACTAGTCTATCTGGTGTTCCTGTGTACTGGTTAAGACAGGGCGGTGTACCCTTGCAAGTATCATTCAAGTTATAAAGATGGCGATCAACGCTTTAGCTGCTTTTTGCAATGATTTGGATATGGTATGTGACCGGAGCTGCAACTTATTCAACACCTTGACGATGAGACCTTAAACTTGTTATCTTTCAATTCTAATATCGCGTATTAAAAGGTTTTTGTTTGAGCTCATTCTCACATAGCCATCGTTAGGGTTATGCGCATGCTGATTGCTGGGTGATCAGTGCTTTAGCTGCTTGTATACTGCTTGTAGTATTTTGTGTTTGCACTTTTTAACTGTGTGTCTTTCACCAACTAATGATTCGTGGCTGAAATGTAGAGATCTGGCTTTATGGATTTTAACAAGTTTGCACGATTACCTTCTCTTTTTCATTGATTGACTGACTGTTCTCTGAAAGAAATTGCACAAAGTTGTCCTGGATTACGCGCTATTGACCTGAGCAACTTGCGTAAATTGACAGACTCCACAATCGGACATCTTGCCACTGGTTGTAGAACAGTTGACAAGCTAAAACTGTCGCAATGCTTTCAGGTTTTCAAAATATATCATTCAATACATAATGCTTTCTAAATGTAGCATATGCAGTGTCCTTAACCATAATCTTTTGCCTGCAATATTCATCATCATTTTCTATTGCTTTTTACTCTTTTCTTAAATGTCGGTTGCTTATGCCTTTAGAGCAAATTTGTCAAAGAATATCACCATACCGTTGCTACAAAGGAGGGTTGTTTCTTTGCATAAAAAATTCTTCATTTTGAATGTTGAAAAGATGTTTCAAAATGCTTGGTTTGAAATTTCCTTCTCATATTCCTTTTGTGGAGTGGTTGGCTGCCCAGAATCATATAAGGTAGATAATGCATACATTTTCTTTTGTATTTTACTTTTATTTTTGTAAGCAAAAATAGGATATCCAATTTGCGGAGAGGTAACAGTCTTTTATGCTTATAGGAGTGGGTGCATACGGCACATTGTAATTTGTATATCTAAGGAACGTCTCATTCTGTCAGATTAAATGAGCTGGATTTGACATTGTTCACACTTAACTCCTTTGATGAAAAATTTCTACCTTTATCGAGCATGTATGTACCCTTTCCATCTTTGCATGAACATGTATTTGAGTATGTCCATACATGAGATCTTAGCTCTTTGTAGTTGGCACACGCCATTTCATATAATCCTTAGCTTCATTTGTAAAATAAGTATTTAGATTTGCTAGAAACCAGAGAAAAGGCAACATCATAAGAAGAAAAGGAATGGGCAGGGAAATGATTTTGCAGTTGTCTGTTTTTTCAACTTTTCCGGCTTTCTATGTATTTACTCTCATATGATTCCTGAGTTGTCTTCCATGCTTGAAGGCTTACAATAGTGGTTTCAAGCTACATGTAGGATCCTCTCAGTAGCATTCTTGAAAAACGACAAACTAAGTGTTCTGTTTGAAGTCTTAGAATAGTGGTTTCAAGCTTCATATAGGATATTATCAGTATGCATTCTTCAAAAAGTGAAAAAGAGCTATCCTTTTTGATAATATGTTCTGAATTCCTTGTACTCATACAACAACAACAACGACAAACCTAGTGGAATCCCACAAGTGGGGTCTGGGGAGGGTAGTGTGTACGCAGACCTTACCCCTACCCTACGGAGGTAGAGAGGATGTTTTCGAACGAACATCGGCTTGAGAGGAGAATTCTTGATTAAGCCTGCTAAATTCGGCTAAGATCAACATTTTAATCCATTAGAGAAATAGAAGAACCTCTAATGATTTTACTATCCAGTTTTGCTTTTCAAGTATTGTTTGTTCCACAAGGGTCAGTGAGGATTCATATAGTTGACCTCACCATGTTTGGGCTGCGGCAAAGTTTGTTGTTCCACAAGGGATAACCCTTTTGATCAAGAAGTTATTGCTTATGGATGTTCTGAACTTTTGCTTAGATATGTAAACTATTCAAACCTTGGATTTGTAATCTGAACATGTAGATTTTCTTTGCTTTCACTTCTAGGCCTCTTGTTTCCTCTTCATGTTTTTCGGGGTACTTGGAAATTTGATAATCGAAAAAGATCAATGAATTATTGCCAGACTAAATGTCAAGGAATCAAAGTTTTTCAATGTCTTCATATGATTTTTTACAGGATTCACACAACACTGCAATGTCACTAGCCAAATGCTCAAAAAATTTGATTAGTCTGGATTTGTCTTGGTGCCGCAACTTGACAAATGAAGCCCTGGGATTGATTATTGATAACTGCTTGTCATTGGAAGTATTGAATTTGGCTGTGCTCAGGTATGCTCTGCTTAGTTTGGTAAATGAGAAACGTACTTTGCTCACAGCCCCAATGTTTCCAATCTGTTTAGGAATGTTTTTTCTTTTGTTATAAACAACAGTGTATGGGCGATTATATGACAGGACAACCAGGAAACCACATGCTCCAGATAGGTACACGGGCAGGTCTTCCTCAGGTTCTGCAGCTATTGTAGCTTCTGGATTGTGTTCTGCTGCAGATGGAGGAGGTTGTCTATGATACCATGTAGCTCATGAATCATCTTATGAAATCTTTGTATGTCATGTTTGCTAAAGTTCATTTTTCATGTAAAAGGACAGGTTCAATTCGGATTCCTTCTTCCCTTTGCGGTGTGGTGGGGTTGAAAACAACATATGGAAGGACTGACATGAAAGGGTGAGAGGAGTTGTAAATTTGTACAGCTGCATTCTGACTATTAGCAGATCGTGAAGCCATGAAGGGGGCCTATTAATTTCATTTCTATCTTATCTTCCTGTTTTTATGCTTGTACTATTGTGCACATCCAATCTAAGAATCATACTGTATGTAACACCATGAAGTGAACCCTGAAATATTCCGTCCATCATCTAACATCTTTGTTTACGTTTATGCTTATGCACGTCTCTTCTTTCAGTTTCGTGGTTCATAGATGACCACACAAGTAAGTGTAACTATGTATATCTAGGTCGAGGTTCATCGCTTTGTGTGACCAAGGACGGTTTGAATCGTTAGTGTTGGTCTCCCCTTTTGGGTTTCTGCAAGTTGTGCATTTCAGTCTAAGCTGTTATTTAGAAATAGTTTGCTTTGTTAACGGGCATAAACCAAAATTGCAGAGCATAGATAAGAGGAACTCATTATCAATTTTTCTTTTTTACTGTAAGCTATTGAGATCTATTTAAACATGGTGCTTGATATAATCTCTTGATTGAAAAAAATTGATAATAGACTGCCAACAGGTGTAAACATGGTGCTCCTACCTTTTTTCCTGTGCTTAGACTGCCAACAGGGAGAGTCGAAGACACAGGCTGTCTTTCTCGATTATTTAGAAATACAGGAATTTCTTGTGCTTGTACAATTTGATTTTGTGTTGTGACTTTGAGTTCTTTCCTACACTCTAGGTTTCATCATAGGTCACTTTATTGAGATGAAAGGGGCACAAAAAATTTGGTTCTTTGCCCCAGATTGACCCTAATATATCTGGAGAATAAAATTTAAATTACTGTGAAATATTACAAAATGCCTCTGCTCTCGAGGTTCTTGTTGTTTCTTTTGCTACGGTTATTCTGCTCTTGAGCCGAAGGTCTATCAGAAGCAGTCTCTCTACCATCATAGTGTAGGGGTAAGATCTATGTACACACTACCCTTCTTAGATCGCACTTGTGCGGTTACGCTGGGTTTATTGTTGTTGCCATTGTAGTAGAAGTTTCATAATACAAGTTATTTTTAAATTCAGTGGCCGTAAATGCAAATAGATATGAAACCATTATTGGTGGTAGGCAGGTATTGTATTCGACTATTTATCACTTCAGCTCAAATGCATAGGTATGGGAGGCATCATACTACCTCCTAAATGCTTTTCACTTTGCTTTAATAGTTCCCTTTGTAATACAAGGGCTCTTACTGAGAGCTAGGACTCCCAATTGCAACTCAGCACAGCATATTGTTGGCTCGAATTTCCAGGCAAGCGATAGACAATGGATGCAATTTTTTGACACATTGCTATCTGGTTTAATAATAATACAACTGTCTTTTGCATAGAAACATTCATCTACATGCGCTTATTCCAGAATCAGATAGGTTCTTAGCCCATCTTATATTATTTACAAGATTACACATATAGGTCCATTATTTCTTTCAATTTCTTCCTTTAAATATAACCTAAGTTATCATAAAACTTTTGGGAATGAAATGAAAAGAATGTCATAAGAGTTTCCTTGTTTAGTTTACAAAAGAAGGGGATGATTGAGTAATTGATGAATTAGAGTAACAATCTCGAGATCCTAGGTTCGAGTCCTAGCTACAATGTTCAGTGTGAACTTATTTGCTCCAATCGGTCTACCTATACATCTACTTGTGGGTTGTAACAAGCTGCAGGCAGAATAAGCGAGTTGCACCCAAGCTAGCATGAACACCATCTGCAAAAAACAAAATAGGGGATGGGTATTAGTGGGTGGATTTGAGGAATGAAATGCTTTCTATTGAGGCACGACCAATATCTAGAGAAAGTTTTTAGGAAGAAGAGCAAACTTTCCTCACGTTGTTAAAAAAGAATGATAAAATTCTTTCCCACTATATTATTTACTTCCTTTAACCAAAACCAAACAAGATATAAATTGTTTTCTTTTTTATGTCCTTCAAACCCCTTCCTTTATATTAATTTCTCCATTATACATCTTCCATTCAACCTTCCCTTCTCTTTTTCCCCTATTTTAGGACAAAGCAAAAAATGTAAGAATGAAGACTTAACACTAAATGGTTAAATGTATACAACAAAGAATTCAACATTTAACTACTTAGATAAGAAACTTTTATTCACACAAGATAGCACCAATATCCTTAGAACATGCTGATGCATAACAAGATATAACATATAGTACTTAGAAACTCTTTCACTACGCATACACGTACACAAAACCTGAGACGCTAGAATGAGATATCTACGGAACCTTCTAATGGTTCCAAGGTATGCATCTAGATGACTGGAGGATCATCAGATGACACCCTTCTCAGGTGTGGTGGCTAGCCATATGCCTACTTGAAATGCCCCTTTGGGTAGAGACCAAAGGCATAAAGGCCAGAAGGAGATAGCCAAGAACTCTGTAAAGAGTGGAACCAAAGGATATGTCTGGAGGTTGTTGTTGAGCTCCAACTTCAACAGCAGAAATCACAGCAGTAAGCACCAGACATGAAAACAACAATAAATTAGCCAAGTAAGAAGGATGGAAAATGGATTACTGCTGAACTTATGCAGCTATCGATAAAACAAGACTACTTAGACTTGAATTACTTTTTGTGAAAAAGTCTAAATTTGCCACTAAGCTATTGACTTATCGCTTAACTTTACCTACTTAAAAGTTGGCAACAAAAAATACTCTCATTGTCACCATTTTGTATCAAATAGCCCTTTGTTCTCTAGCTCAGCAAACAGAATCATCTTTCGCATTCATCATCGGCCGCGTAGGGCACCTGAGTGACACGTGTCATAATAAAAACGAACGTTCGAGCCACTTCAGCCAAACAAAACAAACCAAATGACCCCTATCTTTGAAAACATGTTAAATGACACAACTAACGCTAAGCAGGTAACAACTACTCAACTTCTTGTTAAAAAGTTTAAGTGATTGTTTCACATCAAGCCAACTAGGAAATCTATTAGGGAGAAGCTACGAGTTTCTTCTACCAATGACCTGTTAGATTTTTGTTAGATTTTTCTATCTTCATTGGTCTTTTCTATATGGATTTGTCGTGTTTGTTTCTCACCATGAAAGAGATATATCCTTCTTAGCCCTCGTTCCGTCTCAGTTGCCTTGTCAGTCATCTTGTTCACTAAAAAAAAAACAGGAAACAAGAGAAAAAGAAGATAAGGAAACTCATGAAGCTTTTCTGAAGCTTCTAGCTTCAGTTTAACTGCCCTTTTCTTATGCTACCAAATTTGTGGGGCATTTAAAACTAGAATCCAGAAATAGAATTAAATCGTTATCATATAGTTACAGATTCTCCTCCAATTGGCCATGTTTGACAGCACCACGTAGGATAAAATACAACTGCTAGAACGGTCACAAAACGGAGATGAATTAGCAGACCAATAGGGCAAAACTGGTTCAGTACAAAAGATGGCATCACTTGTTAATAGTGAAGTAGAATTTCTCATTGAATAACAGAATAATTAGGAATCCAATGTACAGTAACAAATTGGATGAAGGATAGTGCTACATATTGTTACACTAGCAAAATTCAAGCTATTATTTTCTTTTGTCAATACCGCTTGTACAATTTTGTCATTCTCATCTTGTAAATGCAGCAATCCTTTTCGTATAGATATATAATAATAAGGTCAATGGGAAATGGATTGAAGAAAAGAACTGCATTAGATAGATGTTAGTAAGTTCTCCCAGCAAATGTGGCAGGACATGTAAAAAGGCACCTTAATATCTTCAAGACAAGAAAAAGTTAGTTGGCTTACAGGTAAGGTTGAACCTTCTGCAGCATCTTCTTTCCTAGAAATCAATTATTTGTGCTTGCACTCACTTCTTTGTTTAGGTTACAATTACCAGTTTATTCCAAATTGCAAACAAAGTTATACATAATATTGTTGGAATACTGATTTTAATATGACTGTGATATCACCCAGCTAGCCATGAAGATGCCCCTGTGCAATTTGTAACTGTTGATAGTTTTAGAAGATAATAAATACCTTTTACAGGTTGGTGTCAGTTCCTCGGAATTGATTTCCATAGCATCTTGAACCCCTTAAACTCATGGAGAAATTGTCTATGATAAGAGATGGGAACCATATGATAAAAAGTTACTTCCACTCCTTTGGTAGGCTAACTTCTGTCTCTTAGAACATAGCAGTGTCCTAAAGAGGCCCACAAGTAGGTAGTATCGGGGTAGGATTCATCTGATCAGAGTCTTCAGGGCATAATATAAGTCAATAAGCTGAAAACAGATATTAAAAGCAGTCCTCTAGCTCACCCCATGATCCCCTAGCCAGAATTGAAGTACGCAATCCTGCAAGATGTTCAGTTTTCGTGGTCAGCATCCAGAATGAGAACTTTTCTGCTGCATTCCAAGTCAAGATGTAGCCAACCTTCTTAAAGACAAGCAACCCTTTTTAATTTTGGAGAATAATAATGGAAGAACAAGTTTCATATTGTATAAGGGGGCTTGGGTACCAACCTCTTTAAATGTGTCAGCAAACAACAGCTGTCAAAGATGTGAAGGAATTTCATTAACTCCATTTGATCAATTTGAGTTTGTGCAAATCAGTTATTTGTCCTTTACTCAGATGGCAAAGAATGATACAGATTTTTGAGGCAGGAGAGTATACATTGTTTTGGAGACAAATGATACTGATGCTAGTACTACTGAAGGAATTTCCTCAATTCCATATGATCAATTTGAAGATTTTGGAGAATCATTAATTAGTCCTCGGATGGCCAAAGATGAAAGATTTTATGCGGGAGAGTTTAGGTAGTTTAGGAATCAATGCCACCTAAGCTAGTTATTAGAATGTAATAGCCTGACTGAATCATCTGTAAAAGAGAACTATGATATATTTACTTCAAACAGAAGCTCTCATCCCCCGCTTCACCTATCTTCAAAAAGCGATGTCGATAAAACTCTTTAAAAGAGATCCGCTTCTCTGCAGATATAGGAAGATCTATCAAACTTAAACGAAGTAGGAAGGCAATACAAATGATATTCATTACAGGAATCTGCAGACCTGGGTCGATAGACAATAGTCTCGAGCATAAGTCAACAGAATCAGGGTGCAACTGAGGAATAATCAGCTCAGAGAAAGGAAGACACAGAGACGCCTTGATATTCTGTAGTATCTATATTAAAAACATAAATAATTGATAAGTGGACTAACGAACAGAGGGAGGCCTTTGCATTGAAGAAAATGCTGTTACCTGAACACTAGTCCTACCACGGAAAGGAGGGTAACCATTAAGTAGTTCAAACAGAATTGCACCAAGACTCCACATATCAACCTATTCAGAAGAATACGCATCAGCTTGTCTCATCTGAGTTATATAGTTGTATTAACTAGTTTCTTACCTTCGCATCATATTTTTGAAATTGAAGAATTTCTGGAGCCATGTAAAAAGGGGAACCACAAACGGTTTCTGCAAAGTCGTCCGGATTTAACATTCTGCTCCAAGAATAAAAAGATAAAGAGATAGTTAATGATGCCAAGCATTTTAGCTTCCCTGTTTCAGAACTCCATCTCAAGTTCCTTTACCTTGAGAGACCAAAATCAGCAATCTTAAGAATCGGGTCATTCTCCAAGCTAGATAAGAGAATGTTCTGAACCAGAAATGAACTAAAATTAGAACATTCCCAGACACAATAAAAATTAAATAAATGAGATGAACGTTATATTTTTTGAGATGGTAACATATCCAATATATTAATAAATCATCAGCACAAATTTTGTACTGGAACCAAGATTACATCAAGAAGAGCTAGGACAAAAACAAAAATTAAACTTCCTTGTCTTCTTACAAGGAGCCTAAGACTTCTATGATTGAATCTTGGTCATCTATATATTCTGCTTTACAGCAAAAACTAAAAAGAAGAATGCAATTCATTTTGATTTTCTGCATAGGGCAACTTATATCTTCAAAACACCTTGCATTCCTCTCCTTCCAAATTGTCCACCAAATGGCTGCTGGGACAATTTTCCATCTATCTTTGTTAGATGTAGAGCTCCCCCCGTGTTCCAACTAGACAAAAGTTCATAGGTTCTTTCTGGCATTGTCCATCGGATGCCCTTGATGTTAATGAACAACTAGCTGTCTTGTCACTCTAAATTGTCTGTGCATCTTGGCCACACAAATAACATCTAGAACAGATTGATAACCCTCTTTTCATGAGGTTTTCTTGAGTGAGTACTGCTTCTTTAGCCACCAACTAAGTAAAGCATGCCACTTTATATGGTATTTTGACTTTCCAGATATGCTTCCAAGGCCATAGACTGAGTTGAGATCCTACCCGATTCAGATTTTTATAAGTTGATCCTACTGTAAATCTCCCGCTGCTATGTTTCTGCCATACTAGAGTGTTTCCCCTTCTTGTAATCCTCTGCATTGTTCCAAAGTATTGTAAAATTCAGTTATTGTAGTTGGTTCCCAGTCTTGTAACACTCTTCTGAATGTCAAGTTCCATCCTTCAGTACCCCATAACTCCTTAATGTTGCCCCTTGTTGCTGATTCAAAGTAAAAATATCAGGGAACAAATTCTTCGAACTTCCAATTCCTAGCCAGTTGTCCTCCCAAAATAACGTTTTCCTTCCATCCCTCACATTAAGACTTAAGTCATGAGAAAGGTTTGGCCACAAGTTCCGGATTGATCTCCATAGACTAATTCCATAAGGGTTCTTCACCTCTTTGGTCATCCAAAACCCTTCTTTTCCATATTTTGCCTTTATCACCTTGCCCCATAGTGTGTTCTTCCTTAGGAAACCTCCATACCACTTCATCAATAGACATTTGTTCTGCTTCCTAAGGTTTTTGATTCCTAATCCACCTTCTCGTTTACTAATAGTCAGCTTATTCCAGTTAACCAGCTGAAATCTTTTTTTTCTTTATTTCCATCCCATAAAAAGTTCCTTCTCAGAGCCTCCAACCTATTTTCTACACTTGTTGGTAGAGGAAATAAAGACATCATGTAGGTAGGGAGAGCATCTAGCACAGGGTTAGTAAGTACTAGTCTACCTCCCAAAGAGATATAATGTGTTTTCCATCTAGCTAGCTTTTTCTCACGTCTTTCCAAAACTCCATTCCAGATTTCTATGGATTCGCTTTTTGCTCCCAAAGGCATTCCCAGATAGATAGTTGGAATTGTGCCAATTTCTCCTCCCAAGATGTTTGTCAGCACCTGAATATTAGCTTCTGTAACACCCCATAAATTCGGCTTAGGTATGAATGAGTTAAAGGAGTAGTAAGATTATATTTTGGACATATGAAGTCCTATCGGGATGATTATGGGTGAAAATAGTTGTTTCAAAATCAAGATGGAAAGTGAGGTGCATAAGATTCGACAAAATCGACTAAGTTTGCAGAAGACCCAGCAGGGTTTAGTGAAAATATGTAAGGAATTTGGGAAAACTCAAAGCATGAAAGTTGTAGGCCTTTGAAATAGCTTTCCAACGATATATTGTGGAGCCCAAACGGAGCTCTGTGCAAAACGTTATGCCCGTTTTACAGAACGGTGCGTAACCACCGCGCCCGACTGTGACCGCGGTCGTGAGGCAGTGTTCTTGCTATTTACCGCACCGCAGTCAGGCCTACAGGGGCGCGGTGGCCGACTTGGGAAGTCATTTGTTTAGCCCTATTTTGTCCCCCACAGCCCCAAAACATAAAAACTTGCTCTAGAAAGGAAAGCTCTCAAAAACCTAACTCCTTAAGGGTCCCTCCATCACCCAAGGTAAGTTCTAACGGTGATTCTAAGTTAATTTGAGTTTCCCGACATCTTATTAACATGGGTAAACCCTCCATATCATTAGATATTCAATTGGGACATCATTGTTGAGAGAAGGAACCCTAGAACTCGAATTCAAGGGAATTGAACTTCAAAGAGGTAATGTCTTCACCCTCTAATCAATTCTAATATTGATTTAATAATTATAGACCCTAGTTCATGAGATATGAGTTGATGAGTTTGATAGAAAAGCATGAACGATTATAGGTTTGGTGTGTTAATTGTTGATTATTGGTTAAGGGTTTTGGTTACCTTATGGGTGATAAAGAATAATGTTGATTATAACCATTTGAGACTTTAGAATTTATCTAGGAGCAAGAGAATGGGGTATTGGGTGTAGAGACACCATTAATAAGGACTACGAAGCTTTATTCCCACCAAGTGTTTGATAAAATGCTTACGTTACCAAAACATGAGTATCATAGCTAATATGGAATCCCTTTGACTTGTATTGCTATAGATTAAAGTTGAAAGGGTTCACAACGTTGTATTACGCTCAAGAGCAGGAAGTTAAGGTATGTGAGGCTAACACTTTACATTTGGGAATGTCTATGATTCTCCCTACGTCCCATTTATTATGACTATTACTAGTTTCCTCAGAAAGTAATTATGCTCTGTCCCATGAATAGTGGTAGAACTTCCATTCTCTAGATGGCATAGTTTCATAATCATTCGATATTCCATGAGTTTCAGTTATGACAAATCAACTTATTATGAGTACACATCTCAGTCTAGTCCTATTCATTATTCCAGTATCATGAAATTCGGTATGGCTCATTATTTCAGTATCAGGTATAGCAGTATGATTCTCAGTTCATGATTCTAAATTCGTGAATGTTAAACACCTTTATTTGGGCATGAGGTCGTAGTTTATGCTTTATGCATCATTGGGCCTGAGGCCGTAGTTATGTATCTTGGGCCTGAGGACGTAGCTTGTGTGTGTATATATATTGGGCCTGAGGCCGTAATTTATCAGATAAACAGGTTGTTCATCATTCAAAAGAGGGAGTATTCGAAACCTTACTTCCTATGTTTAGTTCAGTTATCAGTTATCAGTTTCAGTATTTACAATTCTTTCCTTCAGTTGTTTTACATACCAATGCAATTCAAATGTATTGATGTCTCTTTTTGCCCGGGGCCTGCATCTCGCGATGCAGGTAACGATTTATAGATTGACGACTTTGCTTGCTAGGACATCTCGTATCAGCTGTTGGTGAGCCCCAGTCTTTCGGGGCGTTATCCCTCCCATTTTCAGTCATTATAGTATTTTCAGTTAATGAGGTATACCGGGGACCTTGTCTCGGTAACCAGTTAGCATCTCAGTATTCTTTAGAGGCTTCGTACACTACAGTTCAGTCAGTCACATGTTAGCAGGCTTTTATGTGTTAGCCTTGTCGGCTACTCGTTTGTACTTGCAGACTTTTCAGTGTTTTCCGCATCTATGATATTTTAGTCAGACTCTCTAGCAGATCATCATGTTGTATATTTATATCTAGCTTACAGTTATATCACATGTGAAAGCTATGCAGTTGGTTCGTTCGGTCACATATAGTAAGGCACCGAGTGTCGTGTTACGTCCAGGCCATGGTTCGGGGCGTGACAGCTTCAAAGATCTGACTCTTTCTCCGGTTAATGTGAAGACCACCAGAGATAGCTTCAAAGAGGATGAGGATAACCCTGAGGTACTTTACTTGACTCTCTTCTGTTCCACAAAAAATAAGGATATCATCTGCATATTAAAAGTGAGTTATTTCTAACCTCTCATCTTGGTTATTTGCAACATTGAATCCCTTAATCCACCCATTAATGTGAGCAGTCTTCAACATATTGTTCAAACCTTCCATAGCTAGTATGAAAAGGAAAAGTGAAAGGGGGTCACCTTATCTTAATAGAGAACCTAACAGTACTGATACAGAATTTCATCCAGTTAATACACTTCCTTCCAAACACCATCTTGTGGAGAATTCCCGGGAGGAAATTCCAATAGACATGATCATACGCTTTCTCGATATCTAGCTTGCACATTATTCCTGGCTCCTTCTCCTTAACTCTAGAGTGTATACATTCATTAGCAATCAATACAGTATCTTGATTTGTCTCCCTTTAATGAAAGCCATCTGGTGCGAGTCAACTAGTTTGTGCATCACTTGCTGAAGTCTTTCAGTGAGAATTTTAGAAATCAACTTGTATATGCTTCCTATTAAGCTAATAGGCCTGAAATCTCTTAGCTCCTTTGCTCCATTCTTTTTAGGAATCAGAGTCACATAGGTTGCATTAAAGCTTGTCTCAAACATCTCCTGAGAATGGAAGTTCTGAATAGTTGCCATGATGTCTATCTTCAACACCTCCAAACATTGATGAAGAATCCCATAGTGTACCCATCTGGTAGGGCTTTTTCTATTGCACACAATTTCAAACAGTGTAGGACCTCTTCTTCTTCAAAGGATTATGCAAAGTTTGTTGTTCTTCTTCTGAGATTGTAGGGCAATTGGTCATGCTGCAGGTAGGTCTCCAACCCTCAGTCTCTGAATACAACTAAAGATAAAAGTTAGTTATCTCTTTTTTAATAGCTCCAGGCTCTTCAATGATCTGCCCTTCCACTATCAGGTTATCAATAGTATTGTTCCTCTTATGCACATTAGCAATTTATTGGAAAAACTTAGAGCTTGTTTGGACATAAAAAAAAACTCACTTTTTTTCGAAAAATTTTCACTTCTTTTCGAAATCAGTGTTTGGCCATAAATTTTTCTATTTTCACTTGAAGATGAATTTTGGAATTTTTCGAACCAAAAAGCTGTTTTTCAAAATTCACTCAAATCACTCACAAAACTTCAAAAACAACCCAAAATAATATTCATGTCCAAACACAACTCTAATTTTCAAATACCATTTTCGCTTGAAAATTTTTTTCATTTTTTTTTGGAATTTTACAATTCTTATGTCCAAATGCCCACTTAGTGTTCTTGTCTCCCTGTTTGAGCCATAATACTCTGGATCTTTGCCTCCATGTTATTTCTTCCTTTCTGGCATACTCTTCAAATTCCATGAATAGTCTAGATTTCCTGGCTCTTTCCTCCTGATTTAGGTCCCTTTGTTTCTAAATAGCATCCGCTTCAGTTATTTGATTCAGTACAACTACTTTCTCCCCCTCCAGATTGCCATAGCTACTAAGACTCCACTCTTTCATCTTTCCTCTAAGAGCTTTGAGTTTGCAAGCAAGGATATAGTCGGGTCTTCCTTCTATTTCAAGGGAAGTCCACCAATCTTGAACTCTGGCAGTGAAACCTGCAGTCTCCAACCACCAATTTTCAAACTTGAAATAGGACTTAGTTTGCTCCCAATTCCCACATAGCAAGACTAAAGGAGTGTGATCAGAGCAAACTCTAGGAAGAATCTCCTGCCTGATGTTCCTGAAACACTCACTCCATTCCACTTATATGAGATATCTATCAATTTTAGAGGATATCTCTTGTCTGCTCCCACTGGCCCATGTGTAATTTGCCCCTTCCATCTGAAGGTCAATCAGCTCCATATCCTCAATAAAATCTGAAAATTTTGTCATTGCTCTAGTGAATGTAGTGCAATTTCTTTTTTCATAGGAAAATCTAATTATGTTGAAATCTTCGGCAACCATGCAGGGTCTAAGAAAGAGACCCCTTACAGTACCAAACTCCCACCACACTTCCTGCCTTTCTCTACCACAATTTGGAGCATATACCCCTGTCATATGCCAACTAAAATCTGGGTTTGTGGCTCAAACCTGCAGGTTAGAGAATAAGAGCATGTAGTTATCACCTCCCCCTTTCATACTCTACTATCCCATAACATTAAGATCCCCCCCCCCCCCCCCCCCCCCCCCTCCCTCAGTAGCACTAGCCCCCAATTGCATAAACCTAATTCCCCTGTTACCCCATAGTTGATAAACCACCTCTTCTATATCTCCTTCTAATTTTGTCTCCTGAAAGCACAGTTTTCCATTTGGTAATCAGGCTACCAACCACCCTCATCTTCTTTCTACGGTTCAATCCCCTCACATTCCAAGATTTTTTTTTTTTGAAACTGGTACCAATATATTGAAGAAAAAAAGCACTAAGGCAGTGCAAAGCCATATGTACAGGGGGAGATCAATCTGATCCACTAGGCTTACAAAAAACCTAACATGTCCACCAGGGACTCTGTATTCTCTACATGCCTTTCTTTACACCAAAAATAAAACAGAAGAATACAATTCATCTTAATATTCTGAAGAGTATTGTATTTGTCTTCAAAAACTCTTGAGTTCCTCTCTTTCCACACTGTCCACCATACACAAGCAGGTATCACTCTCCACCATGTCTTCTGACTAACTACACCTCCAATGTTATTCCAGGACTTTAGAAGCTCCAGAGTAGTTGCAGGCATTGTCCATCTGAGGCCCACAAAGTTAAGGAACAACTGCCACAATTGACTAGTGATAGAACAATGCAGAAATAGATGACTGTTGGTCTCCAGATCTCTGCCACATAACAAACATCTAGAGCATAACAAAAGTCCCCTTCTTTGTAGGTTTTCTCGGGTTAAACAAGCTTCTCTTGCTACCAGCCATGAGAAACAAACCACCTTAAAGGGAGCTTTTG
>ML285802.1:0-54123 GCA_005239495.1 Nicotiana undulata
GTTTCTTCCCCAGAAGAAACACGTTCATCTATCTCCTTCATTAGCTTTTCTAAACCAGCAGCACCTTCCTCAGCTTCAGTAGTTCCCCCTATCACTATGACATCATCTTCAGGATTTTCAAGAATGGGGCCACAAATTTCAAGTGTGGAACCATCCTTCCCAGATCCCCTCACACCTGCATCTCCCTCATTCTCAAGAATTTTCCCAGTNCTAGACGAATCTGGTTTGAGTTCTTCTTCAGCCTGTAATAAATCTTCCAAGAACTTTGCTCGTGACCCTGAAGCCGCAGATTTTCGTGCAAGAACCTTGACATGACGGGGTTTTGGGGCTGGGGTAGGGTTTGGTGTAGGTTTAAGACCATCATGGTATTCAGGGGTTTCAGGTGTCTCAGATGATTCAGAACTGTAGACAGGTGGACAATCAGACTCATATACACCTTCATCATAGTCACGATTTTGAGAATCAGATGAAGCAGACGATAATTTTAATTTTTAGAGAAAAAGAAGAGAGGGCAAAAGGCAGTAGAGATTTGAGTGTTGAGTGACTTGAACAAGGTTCGTCTATTGATTTATTCACTATGGGTAATGATGGAATATTTATAACTTGTGGCTGGGGTGATTATAACGGACGTGTATTAACACAAGTAGGATACTAATCGATTAAGGACTGTCAGTGATTTGACATTGATTAGACCGTTTCTTTCCCCCTAAAACTAGGCTAATTTAATGTGACGGAACTTCTTGAAACTGGTTCATTATTTGGGTAAGTACGAGAATTTGAACTGAACCATAAATGGATAGAGTCCTACTCATGTATGACTGTACTTGAATTAATACATGTATGGAGATGAGAACGTACCTTGTCAGTCATGTAAACCAGCATGGATGAACCAAGTTCATCTTGTTAAAAATCTTTATTTTGCCTCAATTCACAAAAATAGAGAAACATCATTAGCAGCTAGGGAATCATATTAATACATGGCAGAAGAGTATGGCAATAAAGACATAGTACTGAGCAATGATTAATCTGATTAAGTACCTAATTAAAATTTCTAGCCAGAAAACTTCCCTTTTTGTTTTCATTTTGTTTTTCAATTAGGTGATCTTAATCATCCCTAATTCAAGCCTGTTTCTCTCATAATGCTCCCCTCTCAATGCTTTAGTAAATATATCAGCAATTTGATGATCACTGGCACAGAATTCGATTGAGATCATCCCCTTTTTATAGTTATCCTTCAAGAAATGGTGCCTAACATCTATGTGCTTAGTTCTCTTGTGATGAACCGGGTTCTTAGTCATACTAATTGCACTAGTGTTATCACAGTAAATAGGAATGCATCCCACATCTATATCAAAGTCCAGGAGTTGTTGCTTGATCCATAGCAATTGGGCACAACAAGAGGCTGCAGCCACATATTCAGCCTCAGCAGTAGACAAGGCTACTGAATTTTGTTTCTTGGTGGCCCAAGATACAAGGCAGGAGCCCAAAAAGTGAGCCATGCCTGAAGTACTTTTCCTGTCAACCAGGAAACCTGCATAATCAACATCAGCATATCCTACAAGGTCAAAATTACTACCTTTAGGATACCAAAAGCACAAATCACTAGTGCCCTTCAGATATCTCAAAATTCTTTTTACTGCAGTGAGATGGGACTCCTTTGGATTGGCTTGAAACCTAGCACATAGTCCCACACTGAACACAATATCAGGTCTACTTGCAGTAAGATATAGTAGAGACCCAATCATCCCTCTGTACGTCTTCTGATCAACGGATGAACCAGGTTCATCCACATCCAATTTTGTAGCTGTGGCTATTGGGGTATCTATCTCCTTTGAATCTTCCATTTTGAACTTCTTGAGGAGTTCTCTCACATACTTCTGTTGATGAATCATTGTTCCATGTGGAGTTTGTTTGATTTGCAGACCTAAGAAAAAGGTTAGCTCACCCATCATACTCATTTCAAACTCACTCCCCATTAATGTAGCAAATTCCTTGCTGAGCTTCTCAGTTGTTGCCCCAAATATGATATCATCAACATATATTTGTACAATCAGAAGATCTTTTCCCTTTTCCTTTAAAAACAAAGTACTGTCTATTTTGCCTTGTTTGTACCCATGTTTCAGCAGGAATTTTGACAATCTCTCGTACCAAGCTCTAAGTGCTTGCTTGAGACCATAGAGAGCCTTGTCAAGTTTATATACATGATCAGGTGATTCTTTGCTTTCAAAACCAGGAGGCTGTTTTACAAATACCTCTTCCTTCAAATAGCCATTGAGAAAGGCACTCTTGACATCCATCTGATGCAAAGTGAATTCCATGTGTGCAGCAAATGCTATAAGAAGTCTGATTGCCTCCAATCTTGCCACAGGAGCAAAGGTCTCATCATAATCAATTCCCTCTTCTTGGTTGTATCCTTGAACAACCAGTCTTGCCTTGTTTCTAGTAACAGTTCCATCCTCATCGAGTTTATTCCTGAAGACCCACTTGGTGCCAATTATTGATCTGTCCAGTGGCCTGGGTAATAAGTGCTATACTTGACTTCTCTCAAATTGATTCAGCTCCTCTTGCATAGCAGTTACCCAGTCAGCATCTTTCAGGGCTTCAGCAATGTTCTTTGGTTCAATCAAGGATAGAAATGCATCAAACGCACACAGATTTTTCAAGGAGGATCTAGTTTTGATTCCAGATCTCAAGTCTGTTATGATGTTCTCAAGAGGATGAGAACTCTGATATAAGTGTTGTTTGAGAACTAGTTGTTCACTTCTGGATTGTTCCATGTTGTCTTGTTGCCGTGGAACAGGATCAGGGCCAGTATTTTCATGAGGAATTCCTCCTGTCGAGTTGCGTGGGGTTGTTCGACCTGGTCCATCACCTGTTCCATCTGCCATAGGTGCTTCAATGTAGTCATTGCTCCTCACTAGTCCAAGCTCCTCATCTTCTGGTTCCTGTCTCTCAGATAAAGTGTTAGTTTCATCAAAGACAACATGTACACTTTCTTCTACACACATAGTTCTTTTATTGTATATTTTATAAGCTTTGCTATGTGTAGAATATCCCAAGAACACTCCCTCATCACTTCTGGGATCAAATTTTCCTAAAGAATCTTTGCCATTATTATGCACATAACACTTGCATCCAAAAGCCCTAAGATGGGATATGTTGGGCTTTCTCCCTTTAAGTAATTCATAGGGAGTTTTCTCTACCAGAGGTCTGGTCATGCATCTATTGATAATATAACATGCAGTGTTAATTGCTTCTGCCCAGAAGCTGTGAGGTAGTTTGCTTGATAGAAGCATGGTTCTTGCCATGTCTTCAAGAGTTCTGTTTTTCCTTTCAACAACCCCATTTTGCTGTGGGGTTCTAGGAGCAGAAAAATTGTGATTCACACCATGTTCATCACAGAACTCAGCAAACTTAGCATTCTCAAACTCAGTACCATGGTCAGATCTAATGGATGCTAGTTGATGTCTTAATTGATTCTGAATCTTCTTGACAAATGAGGTGAACATTTCAAATGCTTCATCCTTAGATGCCAAGAATAAGGTGCAAGTGAACCTTGAAAAATCATCTACTAGCACCATAACATATCTCTTCCCACCTCTACTTAGAGTTCTCATGGGACCACACAGATCCATATGAACCAGTTCCAACGACCTGGTGGTACTGACCATTTTCTTACTTTTGAAAGAAGACCTTACCTGCTTCCCCCTTGCACATGCCTCACAAACCTTGTCTTCTTTGAACTTAATGTTAGGAAGCCCTACCACTAAGTCCTTAGAGACCAGCTTGTTAAGTTGAGTTAGACTTGCATGACCAAGTCTTTTGTGCCACAGGAGGGGATCACTGTCCAACACACTAAGGCAAGTGAGTTCATTGTCAGACAGTGTGGACAAGTCAATGACATAGATATTGTTCATTCTTTTTCCCTGCAAAACAATCTTGTCAGTAAGCAGGTTGATCACAAAACATTTTGTGGAAGTAAAAGCGACAAGGTTACCTCTGTCACACAGTTGTGACACACTGATAAGGCTATATTTCAAGCCATCTATCAGATACACATGTTCAATTGAACGTGTGTCATCTTTACCTACCTTGCCGACCCCTATTATTTCACCTTTCTTTCCGTTTCCAAAGGAGACATTTCCTCCTTTGAGGTTTTCAAGTGAAAGTAACCGTTCCTTGTTCCCTGTCATATGCTTGGAGCAGCCACTATCCAAAAATCAAAATTGGCTGCCTTCCTTCACTTGTACCTACAAAAGAAAATCAGGGGTTAGTTTTAAGAACCCAAACTAGTTTGGGTCCTTTTCCATGAGAGAAAGGATGAATCATATTTTTTCTGGCCCAATTTGGTAGCCAATTTTTCTTTTTAATGAATCTCTCATTTTTCTGACTGGCCTTTAACACTCATATTTAGAGTGGCCAGTCTTCCCATAATGGGTGCAAATTTAATTTTCAGGGAGAGTGAGATACTTGCTTTTGGGATCCCACTTAGGCAATTGACTCCCAAAACCAAGCCCTCTCCGGTTGCTACTGTGATTCTCTTGGAGCCATATTAAAGCATCAGAAGACTTATTCCACTTACGTGTTCTATCAAATTCATGTTTGACTTTGACAAGTTCTTCTTTAAGAGATCTTATCTGCTCATCTTTGGCATACATTTTATCTTTCAATTTACCTAAGTCTTCTTATAACTTAGCATTAGAGTGATCAACTACCTTTTTACTGGATCCTAGTCTTAACTTTAAATTTTCAGATTTTAGTTCTAGAATCTCAGTTTTGAGTGGTTGAACCTGGTTCATCAAGACAGTGTTTTTCTTTTCAGATTCACTGACCCTTATTTCTAGGTCCATGCATTTTTCTCTCAGCATTGCACACTCTTTAGACAGTTGATCTTTCTCTTTAGTTGTTTCCTCAGAACAATGAAGTCAAGTAGCAACTCAGAGAGTTTCTCCTTAGATATAAACTTTATTTTAGTTTTAAGATGTGAGATACTTACCTGTGGTTATTCATAAGTCTCCTCATCAGATTCTCCAATTGCCATGAGAGCTTGATATTCTGTCTCACCATCTTCTGATTCTTCATCTGAATTTTCCCCCCAAGCAGCAACCATAGCCTTTGTAGTAGTTTTCTTGGGTTGGACTAGTTCCTTCTTCAAGTTCTTTCTTTCATATATCTCCTTCCTCCATTCTACTTTCCACTAGGGGCAGTTCTTGATGAGATGATCAGTGTTTCCACACTTGTAGCATCCCTCATTAGCTGGCCTTTCAGGAGCCTTTGCCTTGTTGAAGTTTCCCCCTCTAGAGATGCCTTTCTTCCTCATGAGAAAGTTTCTGAATTCTTTGGTGATCATGGCCATCTCATCATCCTCCAGATCTGCTCCCTCTGTGATCCTTAGTGCTAGACTTCTTTCCTTCTTTGGGGCATCCATTTTCATGGTCTGCCTTCTGAGTTCATAAGCAGTAAGGTTGCCAATCAACTCATCTAGTCTAAGGGTTGCCATATTTTTGGATTCCTGAATAGCAGTTATCTTGCTTTCCCAGGAGATAGGCATAACCCTTGTCAAAATATTCTCAACCTTGTCTTCTTTAAGGACGACTCTTCCAAGAGACTTGAGTTCATTAGTCAAGGTTGTGAACCTTGTGTACATCTCCTAAATTGTTTCTCTTTCCTTCATAGTGAAGTTTTCATACTGAGAGTATAGCAATGTACCTCTAGACCTCTTCACTTGAGCTGTTCCTTCATGAGCCACTTGTAGAGTATCCCAGATTTCCTTGGCAGTGGTGCAACTTTGGATTCTGCTGTATTCATCTGGGCCTAGTCCACACACTAGCCACTTCTTGGCCTTGACATTATTCTCCCATTTCTTCAGATCCTCAGCTGTGCAGTCAGCCCTAGTCTTAGGCACATCTACTCCTTCAATAGTTTTCTTCATTGTTGCAAGTGGTCCATCAGTAACTATGTCCCAGAATTCATAGTCCTATCCAATAAGGTGATCCTTCATTCTATTCTTCCACCAAGAATAGTACTGACCATTGAAGAGTGGTGGCCTTGCAGTTGATTAGCCTTCCCAGTTCCCAGATGGTGCACTCATCTTGATCTTTTCCTAGGTGTTAGCCTCTTCAAGGATAACCCGCTCTGATACCAATTGATGTTTTAGACTTCAATACTACACAATATTACAAGTTAATTGTGCAGTACCCAATTTTCGAGTGCTGTCTAATAAGAAGAACCTGGTTCTTCTTAGTCTACTACTTACTACTGTTTGCGGAATAATTAAGCAGTAATAGTAAAGACACAGAGATTTTTACGTGGAAAACACCTGGCTCAAAAGGTGAAAAAACCACGACCTACTCCTCAGTAGGATTTGCTCAAACTCTTCACTAAAACTCTGAGCCAAAACGGACTTACAAAATAAACTCTTTTGTAATCCTAGGACTAACTCTAATCCTCTTTGTATCAACTAGCCTCTAGCTAATTTCTACAGATTTCAAGCTAACTCTAACTTGATCAATTTGTACCTATTACAATTGCTTCTATGAAAGCTGATAAGATACAATATTAAAACTCCTACTACAATCAACTAGACTCAATACATAAACAGTGGAACTATTTCTTCTAGTTGAACTGTACCCTTTTTATCGCACAACAATTCTGCTTGCAAAATCTCTGGAACTTTTGCTTCAGAACTTGATTCACTTTAGCACTTGTGCGTCTCTTCTTTCAGAAGTAATACATTGATTATTTATAGATTCCGTTTGTTGATTCCATGATTCAATTCTGATCCAACTCTTTCTTGGTAAACGAGTTTGATTGTAACTCAACTTCCTTCCTCTATTTCTGTCCTAGCTGAAATCAACTTTTGTCTTCTCTATCAATTTGCAACCTTTTCGTACTAGGAGACATTCTCTTAGTTCTTTGATACTCAGCAATCACTGATATCTCCTAGACTTGTACTATTCGTGTTCCAACTGCTTCATTCAGATGTGTATGCTATGATGGACCTGGTTCAACTTGACACCTTTTGTCAATCTTCAAAACCCATTCAGTGACATGGGCCAACACCCCTAATTATAGATGTGGTCGGCAACACACTGATAAGAAGGGCTCTACTAGACACGACTCCGTGACATCCTAGGACACTTTTAAAACCTTAGGCTCTACTACCAAGTTTGTCACGCCCCAAAACCGAGGGACGGGACCGACGCCTAACCGAATGAACCCGGTCAGTCGAACCTGATTTTCCTTTCCTACCCAACGCGTTTCCCCGTATTTATAGCATACATTATTCATATGAAATAGCAAGAGAAAATCAAAAGCGTGGATTCACAACATGAAGTCCATTTTTCATCTTTTAACATTTTAACATCTGATGTTACCAAAACATACATGTTAAGTACAACATTCCCGATACGGTACCACGATTACGAGTAAGTACAACAACTACCCAAAATATATTTACAACCCACATAATGTCTACGGAGCCTCTAAGAGTACTGAAAAGGATACATAAACTTGCTGGAAACAAGGCCCCGGCTATACCTCAAAAGAGACAACGTATACAAAAGAAGTCAACATAAACTATACACGGCCCCGAGAGGAAGTGGGGCTCACCAGAACTGCTGAAGGAATGGAGGAAAGGCACCACTATCAACGATCAGTGCTACTTGCTACAGAACCACCTACATCTATTGAAAAGATGTAGCGCCCCCGGTAAAAGGGACGTTAGTACCATTGAATAGTACTAGTATGTATGAACAAACCTACTCTAGATAGGATAAACATCAACAATCAAACTCAAGTAGAGGTATCATACAACAATGCACCGAAGCAAGGGAAAGCACAAACAAGAATTTTCACATCCCTCATCCCGTTTTGCCATCTTTTGGATTATGTTCTTTTAAGTTTCATCTTGTTATTATTATTACTGATCCACCGTGTCGTTGTCACACGAATTCCGATATCTGCCTGATCGGCTAATCCATCCTAGGTAAGGTTCGAATATCATCACATCTCATATCACCACCATGGCTTGTTCACATGGAGTCCGATTTCTGCCCCAATCGACTAGGCTAACACTGTGGCATGTGCACTGCACACGGAGTTCGACCTCTACCCGATCGGCTAGGACATCTCAATTGAAACAGTGAGGACAATAATCATCATCATATCACAATATCAAGTCATTCATGTGTACGACATGGAGTCCGATCCCAGCCCGATCGGATAGGCTATCTCACCCCTAGGACATTCTCCTGTCGATTCATAGATATTTTAGGTCGCTTTTATCAATTTTAACCTCTTTGATCCCCAACACATATCATTCGTTGATTCATCTTATATATAATTAGAATCTCTTGATTCATATTTCGTGTCAATCCGATCCTTAAATTCATGTTCCACAACTTCCCAATCCATTGATTTCATGTTTTGTATCAATTCAACCTCTTGATTCATATTTTCAAATCATTACAATATCTTTATTCAGATTCCATATCAGCCCATCCTTTCACATTTTACCACACCCATCACATAATAGGATCACACACATAGTAAAAATTGCTCAATTAGGCACTTAGAACACATAAATTCCATAGATGATCAACAAGAGAGCCATACCCGGAAAGTGAACACAACAGGTTTATCCTATGAGGATTAGAGTTATCCATACATGCCTCGAGTTGGAATTTCTCCTTAATTTCTATCTCAAATCACCGGACCTTCTAGCGCCTTCAATATAATTTACAATGTGACACATTTAAACCTAGGATTAGGAATCATGAATATGACTTGGACTCATTTGGGCATTTTATCAAATGCTATGTGTTCCTTTTGATTGCATAACCCCTTTTTGTGTAATATTACTCTAACCTACTTTCCTTTACTAGATTATGATAAATTAATCACATGCATGCAAGGCTTTTAAATCTTACCTTCAAGAACTAACCTATGTGTGTTCCATTTTAACTAGAATCTAGGAATTAAGGGAAAAATGGGGTAGAAACTTACCTCTTATGGTGAAGAAGATGACGACTACTCGATTAATCCGAGGCCTGAGTAGAGATGGAGGATCAATTTGGTGGAGATGGTGACTTTCACTCACTAGAACTCACTCTCACTTCTCTCTATTTTAATCAGATCGTCGTTAAAAATGAAAGGGATGGGTGTTTTATAAAGCTTGGGGTCGAGTTTTAAAATTAGAAATTAGAAGCCCCGATGCAGGTATGCGGTCAGGAATGCGATCGCATCCCTGCTATGCGGTCCACAAACCTGTCGCATAAGTGGCCTTCAGCTGGGCCAAAAAGAGAAGCAGATTGCCCAGGTATGTGGCAGCTATGCGGTTCGCATACTTGTTATGCGATCGCATAGTGCGCCACATAACTCCCTCCGCAAAAATATAGTTACATGAATGCGATAACTATGCGGCCCGAATGCGATCGCATTATGGGCCGCATAGCTGTCCTCAAAATGGACAACAATTGTCCAGGTATGCGATCACTATGCGGTCCGCATACATGATCTGCGATCGCATAGTGGACCGCAGATCCGCGCAATTTTGGATAATTCTATCTTTTATGTCCTGGGGTACTTTTCACTCCAAAGGGGTCCGTTTTAAGAATTTTTACTGTTATATCAACATGGGGACCTATCCCGGCATCGCTTTTAGTTAGAAATTTTATGGGTCTTTACAAAAACAGACCCAAATCCCCGGCCTAATCCTCAAGCCAAACCCCAAGAGACCCTGCCCAGTCCAAAACTCGACCCATCTCGTTTTTAATCTCAACCGTTGATCAAAAGCGATCAACGACCCACAACACCCCACTCCCTTTCCTTATATCCCCAAAACCTAACCCTAACCCTATTTCCTAAAGATAGCCGCCTCTATTCCCTTTGTCACTTATCTCCTCTTCACTATACCCTAGCCGCCTCCCCTAATCCCTCTCCTAATCCCACTTATAATAGGATTCGACTACTATTCTCTTGCAGTATTTGAAACCTTTTGGTACTGGTTGACTGTTTTTGGTGTTACCTAAGTGCTTCCCTAAACATGGCAAGCAATACCTTCTGAAATCAAACCAAAGTGGTTCGAATCTTCTCTTTTGAGCATTATTTCGTCTACATGCAATCAATATCATATTATGTGAGTCCGATTTCATTTAGATCTCTATTGATTTACACTTTCCCTAAAAAACTAGGGTTTGCCTGATTTCTCTCCTAAATAGATTTTGAACTGATTTTGCATGTTTTCTTTCCTTATTTGTTGTTTCATTTATTTCTTTTCCTTGTGCGTTCGTTCAATTTTTCCTGCTATATAACCCCCCCCTATTTCCCTTTTCGAGACAGACTTGAATCGACATATTCTTCCTTGAAAAATTGGGGCTTTTGCTATTCTCTTGTTCTGTATTCTGTTTTGGCCGGCTGAAAGCCAAGGCCACCAAAACTTTGTTATTCAACCTTCTCTTGGTGCGAGCATTGCCCGGATTTCTTTTGAAGCTCTTGGTAAATTTGACGCATTAATATTCTGGGTTCTTGTGGAATTTTGATTCTTTACTATTATTCGTTTAACTGGTGAGTTACTGAACTTTTGCAATTTCATTCCTAGGCATCCGCAATTTGCATATGTTTTCACTTATGAAGATCATAGCTTAATGTCTTCTGGGTTTTTCTTGTGAGTAATTTTGTTTGCTTTACCTCAGTTTAGATCCCTTTGGCATTTAATTTCACATAATGTTGCTAGTCGAAATATGCCTAAGCCTAATTCAAGTAATTTAGATTCTCCTAAGTCATTATGTTCCGAACCACTACTGTGTGCAAACTTTGCCCTAGTTAGCATTTCTTTAGTGTTTAGTTCTATTCAAAATTCCAATTATGTTATTTGCTTCATCTGTGTAATTTGTACTCTCTTTAGTTTAACTAGTCGATTGTGTTCAAAACCTGAACGTTTGCATTCGCTATATGGCACGAGTTTATCTTCCTAATCTATTCTGAATTTCTGTAATGGTATCTTGCCTATGTAGCATCTTTTAGTCCTATGTCAAGATCCCTTTTTTTTATCAACCATGACTATTTCTCTGTTAATATGCCCTTTAACATATTTTTGGCTCCCTTGATTCACCAGTAATTGTCATAATATGCTTCTCTATCATGTCTAAATGTTGTCCTGCTACCAAATTAGCATGACTATCTTGTAACATTAAGACCTATACTTAGCATAATTTGGACCTTTTAGGTTTTCACTTATTTGGTATTATGAATTTGTGTATAATAATTTTTGCCAATCTTGCAAACTTGTTCTTTACTTAACTTTGCTAATGTGTGACTGCTTATGCGCTAAGTGTTGAACCAGTTTCTAAATCTTTACTAAGTTTGTTCTTAAATCCCGTGACCTGTTCGATTATCTGCTTTATATGCTCAACTGTACTATGTTTGTATCCCTAGATTCTTGTCTCTCCACCATTTTTCACTCTTTTTTGCTTATCATCTATGCCCTCTTAAAGTTCTCATTCTTAGCCGGCTAAAAGCCAAGGCTACCTAGGCTTTACTACTGACCTCCCTAATGTGAGCACTGATCGGGGTCCAGTTGAGGCCCTTGTGAACTCTAACACACTAAGACTTGGGTCCTTGATTATTTTCTGAAACTTAACTACCCCCTATTCACCCCTTTCCCTCCTATTATCTGTTGTACATCTGAGTTAGTTGATTTAAATGAGACAATACTTGGCAATATGGTTAATTGAAGCGACTTTGGTTGCTTTATGGATTCTAGGTCATGAGGTGAATATGGCTCCTTATTAGAGGTCTGAGTATGCTATGTAAGAATTAGTTAAGGCCCAGACAATGCTGGGTATTTCATTTGGGCCTGTTGTGGGCCTATTTTCATCATTTGTATAACGTTCTGTATCTTACTCCTTATTGGGCATGTGATAACTTCGTATAAAGGATTTTGGGTGCTAGTAAAAATGGAAAATGGGTAGATTTTAATATTTGCATACAAAACGGGTAGAGAATATGCCTATATGACTTAGTGATTTATTTTCTGTATGTGCTATTCAATCACTATGTGCACTATAAGAATCATGCCATTAGAGGAAGCACACACACACACATTGCCTACTAGCAAACATGAATAAAATGCTACAATTATGTTTAGTGCTATGTGCTATTAGAAAATTTGCCTATAGGAACCAGTTGTCGCTAATTGTTCTTTCAATTTGGATCATTCACTAGAAATCATTCCTATAAGACTTCGATTATTCCGTTTGGCATTGTTCACCTAGAAAATATGCCTATAGAATTAAGATATGACAATAAAATAATCTCTAAGTACTATACGTTAGAGATTCTGCCTATAGGGTATAATTACTCACCATAATATGTTAATGCTAAACCGCTCAAACACTGTTTTATGTACGCCACTGTTAGAGAGAATGAATAATTCAGGGACTTCTCCCAGCAGATTTTTCTATACTCAACTGCATAGATCACCTAGGCATAACACCTATAGGTTTGATAACTTGAAACTTGCGATTTCAATAACTAGCTTGTAACAACTGTATAATCCTGTATGTGAGAAATATCTTGCATCTGAAACGGCCCGCATGCTTTAATTCAAAGTCACCTAGAAATCATGTCTATAGGGCCTAAGGTTCTTAATTCTGAAACCTCCTAACTCGAATATTTGTTTGCATGCATTTGTTGTTTAAGTGTGGAGGTTAAGGTGAGCCTCTAACTGCCTCTACATGAAGTCTTATGTGTTTTTGTCTGTCGCTTAGTTTTTATTTTGAGCAGCCTAGGTAAGGTCCAGAACCACCCAAATAGAGGTGCAAAACCTCTTGGACCATATGTATGGGACGGGTAGTGCACAACCTGGAATTGAATTAGAGCACTTTAGGTAAACAACTTTAACATAGTAATTGGGTGGCAGGAGATGATAGTCTGTGCCCGCTGAATAATATGAGTAACACTCTACCCCAAGAGAGTTGAGAAGTGTTATTTATGTTTCATGGGGTGATCGTTTTGGTTAAAAAACTTAGGACCCCCTTCTTTCTTTCTTTCTAGTACAGTTGAAACAGATATACCTTTACATTCGCATTAAGATCCCTGTAATAAAATTCTTTGATTTTCTTACTCTCTTTGCTTATTTGATCACGTAGCCTAATCTACATAATTTAAGTTCGGTCGGGACCCACAGTTATGAACCTCGAGGAGTACCTAACACCTTCTCTTTGAGGTAACTTGATCCCGTACCCGATCTTTGGTGGCGTTGACTAATCAAACAAAGTTATTTGCACAATAGGTGCCCTAACGCACCTTAAAATCGATAGGTGGCGATTCTTCCCTTTTTACCCGTTTAAAAGAGTTTTCATATGTCGAAACCCGATATCATGAGAAAAAGGGGCGCGACACACCTAATCAAATGTAATTTTCAATGAGACTTTAAAATTTCTATTTCAACAACTGAACGTCTGAATCACGTCAAACAAACTCCATTTTTCATGAAATTTTACAGACAAGTCATAAATGTAGTAATGGACCTATACCGAGTTCCGGAACCAAAACACGGACCTTGTATCAACAAAATCAAACATTGGTCGAACCTTGAAATTCATTAAGCCTTTTAACTTCAAAATTTCGACAAAAAAGTGATAACTCGAGCTAGGGACCTCAAAATTCGATTCCAGGCATATGCCCAGGTCCCTAATCACGATACAGACCCACCGAGATCATCAAAACATGGATCTAGGTCCGTTTTCTCAAACATTTAACCAAAGTCAACTCAAATGGATTTTTAAAGCAAAATTTCATGTTTTATCAACTTTTAACATAAAAGCCTTCTGGAAAAACACCCGGACTGCGAACACAAATCGAGGTTTAACACTCTAGATGACCTATTGTGTCATCACATTCTCCACCTCTAAAACAACCATTCATCCTCGAACGGACATAAAAAAGTACCTGGACTGGTGAATGGTGTGGATAAATCTCAAGTAGCTTCCAAGTAGCTCGAACTCCCAAGTAGCTTTCTCGACAAGCTGACCTCTCACTGCACTCGAAATGAAGGATAAATCTTAGAACTCAATTGTTGAACCTGCCAAGCTAGAATAGCCACCGACTTCTCCTCATAAGTCAAAACCTTGTCCAATTGGACTGAGCTGAAATCTAACACAAGGGACGGATCACCATGATATTTGTGGAGCATGGACACATGGAACACCGGATAGACTGTTGATAAACTAGGTGGCAATGCGAGCTTGTAAACCACCACCCCACTCTCTGAAGATTCTTAAAAGGTCCGATATACCTAGGGCTCAACTTACCCTTCTTTCCGAACCTCATCACGCCCTTCATGGGTGAAACCCCGAGCAACACCCTCTCGCCGACCATGAGTGCAACATCACGAACTCTACGGTCGACATAACTCTTCTACCTGGACTGAGTTGTGCAAAGTCGATCCTAAATAATCTTGACCTATACAAGGCATCATGTACCCAATATGTACCTAACAACCGAGCCCCCTCCAGCTCGAACCATCCAACTGGCGAACGACACGGCCTCCCGTATAATGCCTCATAGGGGGACATCTTAATGCTTGATGGTAGTTGTTGTGGTAGGAAAACTCCGCAAGTGGCAAAAACTAATCTCATGAACCCCCAAATCTATAACACAAGCGCGGACCATATCCTCCAATATCTTAATGGTGTGATCGGAATGACCATCTGTCTAAGGATGAAATGATATGCTCAACTCAACCTGCGTGCTCAACTCACATTGTACTTCTCTCCAAAAGTGCAAGGTGAACTGCGTACCTCGATCAAAAATGATAAACACGGGCACACCATGAAACAGACGATCTCGCGGATGTAGATCTCAGCTAACCGCTGTGAAGAATAGGTAACTGCCACATGAATGAAATGCACTGACTTGGTCAGTCTGTCCACAATAACCCACACCGCATCGAACTTCCACTTAGTCCGTGGGAGTCCAACAACAAAATACATAGTGATACGCTCCCACTTCCACTCAGGAATCTCTAACTTCTGAAGCAAACCACTGGGTCTCTGATGCTCTCACTTTACTTGCTGATAATTTAGACACCGTGCTACATATGGAACTATATCCTTCTTCATCCTTCTCCACCACTAGTGCTTCTGCAAGTCATGATACATCTTGACGGCACTCGAATGAATAAAATACGGGGAATTGGGGCCTCCTCAAAAATCAATTCATGAAGTCCATCTATATTGGGCACACATATACGAACCTTCGTCCTCAAAAATCCATCATCTCCAGCAGTAAATTGCTTGGAACCACCATGCCGCACTGTGTCCCTGTCGTGCCCCCTTTTCCTATCACACGGGTTAAGTACGGAGAGATCGGGTTTATGATATTTTGGACAACTCCTTAAAAGAAAGGGGTTAAGGAAGAGTCTCCACCTAACTAATTTTATGGTGGGTTAGGGAACCTAGAGTTGATAACTCATGAGGTAGTTTGCATTACCAGAGATTGGGTAAAGGCTTGCAATTATCCCAAGGGGAAGGTGTTAGGACCCCTCAAGATCCATAATTGTGGGTCCCAGCCAAGAAGTTTTGTGAATTTGGACGGCGAGCAAGTAACAAATAAGGTTCACAAAAGAGGGGATTTTAAACAAATATGAAAATCTTTAAAGGTTTTGGAATATCATAAACAAAAAAATTGTCCTAGGTTTAAAGTAATACGGATCACTTTATTGCAATACCCGGTATGTCAAACCTCGAGGAGGCGGCTACACGTGGTATTAGCGCACCGGTCATCATATCCGTATTCTACCCTTCCCACCCCGTAAGGTTATTTAAAGCGCATGTGTTGGTCACGAAAGCTTATTGCGTGCCATTACCCGTCCCATCCTATAAGTTCTGGAGGGTGTTTAGGACTACTAATCCTACAAGGCAGAAACTAGGCAGAACCCTTAGGTTTAAAGGTCAAAATACTAAGCGACATACAAAAACAAGTAGGACTTCACATATGAGGGAACATATAAAGGCAAAGAAATAGGCTCATAGATCCCTCCACAAATAGACACGTAGGTATCACGTCTCATACACAATTAAAGTCTTAAGAGGAGAGTTCGAAAATAGGAATTTTTAGTAAAACAGTAGATTGAGTTGAAACCCGGATGAAGGCAGAAAATTATTGACTAAGGTTGAGGGATTTAAAACAGCAGTTTCAGGAATACAGTGTTTCAAACAGTGTTAGGATTTAGGAATACCCAGCAATTTAGATAACTTTCAGAAAAATCAATAAGTTGAGCGGGAGTGCTTTTATTTGAAATTTAATAATTCAAAAGAGAGTATAAGGATCCTGTAGTCGACAGGACTTGATTAAATCGGTTTTAGAAAATAATAGTTTAGCAGATATTCAGAAATAGAACAACTTTATATAATGAAGTAACTTTAAAGCTTAATGGTTTAAACAAGATAGAGGTCAATATCTTTCCACCAGTAATAAGAAGTAAGAAAGCGCACAATTTCAAAATTGTTATAAAAGCAGCATAGAGGTTTAGTAAAAATAGAGTGGATCCCCGGAAAGCAGGATCAAAGTTTGGGAAATTTTGAAGAGGCAGACTACTCCCAGCATAGTTGATTCGATTTTAATTACGCATTAGGCCTAAAGTTTGCCTAGGTGTCGTATATATTGCCTAAAGGGTGAGTATGTATATTCAGATCTGATTTTAAGGGACATAAGTAATGATACATTTGTAGAAAACTTTTTTGACCATATTTTAGTGAGGTTATTATGATTAGAACATTAACTAGGCGTTTAACAGAGTATAACTTGAAACAAACATGCTGAACACAAAGTCCTAAAGAAACCTATGGTCATAATTTCTACCCAATTACTATACTAAACATGCATAACGCTCTCCCACATTCACTATCCAGCCCCAATTATGCGTTTACAAATTATTACAAGCCAAGGATAATGAATTATATCACTGAAGGAAAATAAGAAGTTAATTCTATAGGGAGCCTTCAATCAGGCCCATTCTCCCAACCTCAATCCTTTCGAGTTCCACAGCCTTACATGGTCTGGGTGCGGCAAAGCTCCCTAAGGCCTCGTAAGTCCCTGGCCAATACCAGCACCCAGATATATTGCCAAAATTAAGCATGTGCAGTGTAGAATTACCAGCCCCAGTGCGTCAAAGTTCTGAGTGAACTCAAAGGTTCCCTAAGAAATGCTCACACTGAGGGGGTAGAACCTAAGTTTTCTAGGAATAAGACGAGGTGCCAAGAGTGAGTTTAAAAGAGGAACAAAGTTTTTAAAAGAGACAGGATTCAATGGAAAGAGTTTCTAAACTGAAAAGTTATTTTGAAAGAAAAGCTTTTGAAAACAGTAGTAGTATCTGACAAGTCCAGCAATACAAAGACAATGGAGATTGGGGACAAATAGGTCACATAATAGGCAAGAGAAGATACATAGATTTAATAAAACCTGTTTAAACATAGTTGCACAAATCAGAGAGGTTCAGGGGACAGTAGAGTTAAACTAAACAGGATGTTGAACAGCCCAATAGATACATATAGTAATAGACTGAACATATGTAGACATGATTAACTCAGCCAAAACACATAAGTCCTAAAGAGATGAGACATGGTAAGTATTAATAAAGGAAAAATAAGAGATTAATCACATGTTGAACAACAGAAACACAAATAGAAGAAAATCAGGAAGATGACAAATTGCAATAATAGTAAACATATTGGTTTGATACTGGAATACTAATCAGAACATACCAGTGAGAAAAGAATAAGCGGAATGAAAGAGCAAAATGAGCACAATGGTTAGCCTTGGCTTATAGCCGGCTAACAGTAACCAAGAGCAAAAGAGAGCAGTAGTAGAGCAAAGAGTTTTGTAAGAGAGAGTAAGTTTTTAACACAAGTCTCTGTGTGTGTGTTATTGAAAGACATAGAGTATTTATAGTTGAAAATAGGTAGTAAGAAACAATGGTAATAAAAGAGGACAAAATCCAATCAGTGTAAGAAAAATACACGGTTCCCTTAAATCAGGGAGTTCAAACTCAGAAATGGTAAAGACATATAGCCATATAAGGTAAATGAAAATCAGTACAAGGTTTAAATAAGGAAAGAATCCCGGTCTTTCAAGTAACAGGGGACTAGGATTTAATTAACCAAGAAATCAATACAATCATTCCCTTAATTCAAAGGATTCAAATTCAAACGGTAACACATATAGGCAAGGTAAATCAAGGGAAAACAGGTTTACTAAGCAATAGAGTAAGCAATTAAGACCAAGATTCAGAATATTTTAATTAAGGCAACAAACAGTAAGAATAAATTACCATAGATGAGTCAATCAATTTGGGATAGCAATAAAAGGAGGGTCTGTCAATCAGACCTTTAAGCATGGATCCCAACATATAATCACATAAGAGTCACAACCGTATAAATATGCATGAGTACTTAGACATAGTAGATAGGTTAGAAGATGCAAGTCTGAGCAACCCCAGTAGTCACAAGCATAAGCTAGTCTAAGAAAGCTTAGTAGCATTCATTCGAACAACATAGTCGCAGAAACTCAAGCAAATAGAGACGAACAGTCGTGCTAGTACAGAACCATACATAGAAGTTTAGGGTTTTTAACACAAACAAGATAAAATATAGTAGAAGCCATAGGATCAGTCACAATATGCAAAGAATCGGCTCAATACCCAAAGAAAAGCTCGGCTTTAAACAAGCCTACAAGATTATGAGAAACCCTAATTTTAAAAGGGAAGTAAAACGTTTAAAAGCTGTTGAATCTCAAAGATTCAGTTGATAATAAAGTAGAACATAAAGAAATAGGTAGGAATCGTTAAGAAAACACGAGATTTAAAAGGTTTTAGGCAAAAATTAGGGTTTCAAGAGAACTCGGAGAAAATCGGAGAACCTGCTGCAGAACTTAGAGACGGTGGTGGCTATGGCACCATTGCATCGAACCTCACCGGAGACAGGCCGGAAACCAACCCAGGAAGGAACTTCTATGGCCGTATGGCACAGTTGAAGTCTTTAAAGGTCCTCAGAGATGAAGAGAGTCGGAGAGACGGGGTGTCATGGTGGCTGGTGATCGAAAGGGGAAAGGCTGGAGGTTGTCGGAGAGGCGATGGAAGCCATCGGAGAAGATGAAGAGCCCAGAAGGCTCTAGAGAGATGAGGGAGCAGAAGAGACGAGAAGAGAAATAGTGTAGTCTTGGAAAATGAGAGACGGGGGAGGGGGTAGATAGGGGTTTAATTTAGGAAGGTTACATCTGGACCGTTGATCAAATTGATCAACGATCGAGATTGAGTCCTAGGTGGGCCGGGTCTTTAATGGGGTTTGGGCTGGGTAGGAATTGGGTTAATTAATTAGGTGGGTTGGGATTTAAAATCAGGCTAGAAGTTAAATGAAATGTGGCTAAATGTTAAATAACCAATAAAATAGGATAATTAATTAATTAAAATAGCTAATAATTGTATAAAAATGAAATTAAGTTTAAATAGGTAATATTACAATAATTAAACAATATTAAAAATGTAACAAACATAAAATTCGAATTTTAGGTATAAAAAGTCTAATTAGGCCATAATTGCAAAAATAATTGTAATTGTAATTAAATAAGACTCAATTAGCAGATTTATGAAATAATTGAATTTTAACAAATAAAAAGTGATTATAAATGACATACTGAATTGGAAAATATTTTTAGATTATTTAGAGTACAATTTATGAATTATTTAGATATAAAATATTAAATAAATAGGGAAATGATTCAGATAAAAATATGAAAAAAAATTAGGAAAAATATTCATTATTGCAAAGAGTGATTTTGAAAGTTTATATACATGTTTGAAAATATTTTGAGGAAAAATTGGGTATCAACAGCTGCCCCTCTTTACCCGGGAAGGATGAAAGAGTTGTCGGGTAAAGATATGATGGCCAATTTTGACCGGGATGAAACTGTGGGATAGAATATGGCCGCACCCTAGCTTCTGAGCTGCCTACATATCCCTGGTTTTACAGGAATCGGACTGTATGTAGTTCCGGAATCATCGGCGAAATATACCGATGATGTTTCATAAGAACGGACGCAAGGTGCATGGTAGGGTAAGAGTATGAAGTTCTTACGGGGGACGATGTCGGAGAACTGGAACGGTTCGCTCCTACCTAATTAGCTGTTCCGGCCGGGTTACCTGCAGATAGAGAACAAACGTATATTGTGCATAATATAAATATGATGCAAGTTCTCGTCGGACTATGAATGTTGTCTTTGGACCATTAAGATGATGTCCTTAGACAATGATGTCCTGGGCCATGAATCGCTTGGCGCGGGATTCTCGGGCCATGAAATGATGTTCTCGGCCATGAGGATGGTGCCTCCGAACGATGATGCCTTTGAATAATGATATGCAAGTTGAAGAAGAGATCCGCAGGCTATGAAATGATGTTCTCGGGCCATGAGGATGGTGCCTCCGAACGATGACGCCTTTGGACAAGTTGGCGATATTTCAGCCCATGAAGAATGCAATAGTATGATGTTGGCAAGACAAATCTTAGTCTTGCGATTTGCGAAACGAAAGTGGGCAAAGCTTAGCCCGAAAGAAGGCGTAAATAAATAGGGTAACGAAAGGTGACTGCTTTGCTAAGGTAGAAAGGAGCTTCGTGTAGTGCAATAAGATGCGGAGAAAGGTAGCGTAGAACCTCGGAAGGCAGAATAGGTAGCCTTATGCAAGAAGTAAATGCAGATGGAGGTAGAGCTTAACCTCGGAAGGCAGAATAGGTAGCCTTATGCAGATGCGAATGTAGATGGAGGTAGAGCTTAACCTCGGCAGACAGACTGATAGCCTTATGCAGATGCGAATGCAGATGGAGGTAGAGCTTAACCTCATGCAAGATGGAGACAGAGCTTAGTCTCGGAAGGCAGAAAAGTAGCCTTACGCAAAGATGCGAATGCAGATGGAGGTAGAGCTTAACCTCATGCAAGATGGAGACAAAGCTTAGTCTCGAGAGGCAGAAAGGTAGCCTCATGCAATGCAGAAAATAAAGTGATAGTAAGAGTTCTTAGTTGATGATAAAGTGCGATGATACGATTGTTGTGAATGAAGTATCGTTTGCAATGATGACAGTAGTAAGTGTTGGCATGTGCAATGAGTTCGAGAGTGTATCCTTGAGAAGCATGCGTCTTGTGGGGGTAATGGGATGTCTTGGGCTTTCGCCATATTTGTGCCTGCATCCAAAGAAAAATCGTGAGTTCTGTAGAGGGAAGGGTTAGTTCATATCCCTGCTGGCTCGGATCGGCCTATCGGCTTGATGATGATGACTTCGTTCATACCACAGGGGTAGCGTTGCTAAAACAAGCTTTTTTTTTTGAGAAATAAATATGCATGGTTTTATAAAATATGATATAACATATAGAAAAGAATAGTTTTCTTTGGATGAACCGACGACCATGACGCGGTTCAAGACATTGCAACCTCTCTTGCTGCGGAGATTTGAGGGTCCTACTCAAAATATTTTCCCCAGTTTGATGGGTGAAGGCTTCTGGTTGTTACTGGTGCGGTGCTTGGGCTGAGCTTGCTTCGGAATTTTGAGGTCCCTCCTAAAAAGTCTGCCCCAGTTTCCATTTGTGGGAAAAATGAAAATTTATTAAAATATGACCGAACCCATAGGGTTGCCTACGTATCCCCTCTTAAACGGGAATCAGGTCAGGCGTAGTTCAATTACAGCCTTGATAGAAGCATAATAATTACACATAGTAGAGCTTGACTGCGTCTGAATTGATTAGTTTAGGCCAAATTTCCCCATCCATTTCTGCCAGTATGAGTGCTCCTCCTGTTAGTACTCGGTGAACCATGTACGGGCCTTCCCAATTGGGAGAGAATTTTCCTTTTGCTTCGTCTTGATGAGGAAAGATTTTCTTTAACACCTGCTGCCCCGGTGTGAATTGTCTTGGTTTGACTTTCTTGTTGAAGGCTCGGGTCATTCTATTCTGATATAGCTGACCATGACAAACTGCGTTCATTCTCTTTCCGTCTATGAGGGCCAACTGCTCATAACGACTTCTTACCCATTCGGCGTCGCTGAGCTTGGCTTCTTGTATAATTCTCAAAGATGGAATTTCAACGTCAGCAGGAATGACGGCTTCTGTACCGTATAGCAACATGTAAGGAGTTGCCCCGGTTGATGTGCGAACCGTGGTGCGATACCCCAACAGAGCGAATGACAGCTTCTCATGCCACTGCTTGTGCTTCTCTATCATCTTTCTCAGTATCTTCTTGATGTTCTTGTTGGTAGCCTCAACGGCTCCATTCATTTGAGGTCTGTATGCTGTAGAATTCTTGTGCTTGATCTTGAAGGTTTCACACATTACTCTCATCAAATCACTATTGAGATTGGAACCATTATCGGTGATGATTGACTCTGGAACTCAAAATCGGCAAACAATGCGGTCGCCGATAAAATCGGCCACGACTTTCTTAGTAACTGCTTTGTGAGATGCTGCTTCGACCCATTTGGTGAAATAGTCAATGGCAACCATAATGAACCTATGGCCGTTGGAGGCGGCAGGCCAGATTGGTCCAATAACGTCCATGCCCCAAGCGGGGAACGACCAGGGTGAACTTGTTGCATTAAGCTCACTGGGAGGTACCTTTATCATATCCCCATATATTTGACATCGATCGAATTTGCGCACATACTGGATGCAGTCTGTTTCCATGGTCATCTAGAAATAACCAACCCGAAGTATCTTTTTTGCTAGAACAAACCCGTTCACATGAGGACCGCATGCACCAACATGTATTTCCTCCAACAGCTTCGTTGCTTCCTTTGCCTCGACACATCTTAATAAACCCAGATCGTGAGTCCTCCTATATAGGATTCCTCCGCTGTGAAAGAAATTGTTTGATAACCTTCGAAGAGTGCGCTTTTGAATGGCGTTTACAAGTTCTGGGTACTCTCCCTCTGCCAAGTACTCCTTAATGTCATGAAACCAAGGCTTTCCATCTGCTTCTTCCTCAACGTGGGCACAGTAGGCCGGTTGATTGTGAATCCCCACCGGGATATGATCAATTAAATTCTTATATGGATGCTGGATCATGGATGACAAGGTGGCCAGTGCATCGGCGAACTCATTCTGGATTCTGGGAACGTGCCGGAATGCAATCTTCGTGAACCTCCTTCTCAATTCCTGCACACGATGTAGGTATGGCAGTATCTTGGAATTCTTGGTCGCCCATTCCCCTTGGACTTGGTGTATCAATAAGTCGGAATCACCGATCAGTAATAATTCCTGAACATTCATGTAATGGACAAGTTGAGCCCAAGGATGCAGGCCTCATATTCAGCCATATTGTTGGTGCAGGGGAATCTGAGTTTGGCGGATATCGGGTAATGCTGACCAGTTTTTGAAATTAAGACTGCTCCAATACCCATGCCTTTGAAGTTTGCGGCCTCATCAAAGAACATCCTCCAACCGTCGTAGGATTCTGCAATGTCCTCTCCTACGAATGATACTTCCTCATGGGGGAAATATGTTTCCAAAGGTTCGTATTCTCCGTCCACAAGATTCTCATCAAGATGATAGGATAATGCTTGTCCCTTGACTGCCTTCTGAGTTACGTAAATGATGTCGAACTCACTTAACAGGATCTTCCAATTAGCTAGCTTGCCAGTGAGCATGGGCTTCTGAAAGATGTACTTTAGCGGATCCATCCTCGATATGAGGTACGTTGTGTAGGAACAAAAATAATGCCTCAGCTTCTGTGCGACCCAAGTCAAAGCACAACAGGTGCGTTCTAATAGAGAATACCGGGCCTCATGCGGAGTAAACTTCTTGCTGAGGAAGTAAATTGCTTGCTCTTTCCTCCCTGTTTCGTCATGTTGCCCGAGAACGCAATTGAAAGCTCCATCTAATACAGCCAGGTAGAGTAATAGGGGTTTACCCGGCTATGGGGGTACCAAGACTGGTGGTGTTGAGAGGTACTATTTGATTCTGTCGAAGGCTTTTTGACAATCCTCAGTCCATTTGGTGACAACATCCTTTCTCAGCATTTTGAAAATTGGTTCACAAATGACGGTAGACTGGGCTATGAACCGGTTGATATAATTGAGCCTTCCTAGAAAGCTCATAACATCCTTTCTGTTCTTCGGTGATGGCAATTCTTGAATGGATTTGACCTTTGATGGATCTAGCTCTATTCCTCGACGACTGACGATGAACCCTAGCAGCTTGCCAACGGGAACCCCGAACGCACACTTTGCAGGGTTAAGTTTCAGATTGTATTTCCTTAACCTCAATTTCTTTGTGAATCATGTCATGGAATATAGTAGTCATGGCCCTCATGTAGGTGCCCCTGCATTCTTCAGACCGAATGGCATCACTTTGTAGTAATACACTCCCCACGGCGTAATGAATGTCGTTTTCTCAGCATCTTCCTCGTCCATCCAAATCTGATGGTAACCAGCAAAACAATCTACAAAGGACTACAGCTCGTGCTTAGCACATTTGTCAATTAAGATGTGTATGTTCTGCAGGGGGAATTTGTCTTTCGAACTAGCCCGGTTGAGATCCCGGTAGTCGACGCAGACTCTGACCTTCCCGTCTTTCTTTGGTACCGGCACAATGTTAGCTAACCATGTTGGATATTCGACCACTCGGAGAACCCCGACGTTGATCTGCTTGGTGACCTCTTCTTTGATTTTCAAGCTCATGTCTGGTTTGAACTTCCTGAGCTTGTGCTTCACTGGTGGGCATGTTGGATTGGTTGGCAGCTTGTGGGACACAATAGATGTACTGAGGCCAGTCATGTCATCATATGACCAGGCGAATATGTCCTCATACTTCCTTAAAAATTCCGTATATTCCTCCTTTTCTGATGGTGACAGATGAATGTTGATGCGTGTTTCTTTGGCGTTCTCTGTGTTTCCCAGGTTGACGACCTCAGTCTCGTCCAAGTTTGACTTAGGTCTATTCTCAAAGTTCTCGACTTCTTTAATAATATCCTCAGGTATATCCTCCTCGTCTGACTCGAAATCCATTTGTTGTGTTTCCTCGTTGCCGGTCACAGTCGTCGGTTCATCAAGATAAGTAATAGTAATGTTGTATAAAGTAAAGTAATAGGGGGAAAACAGTATCAAGTAAATATGAGATTTATAAAGAAACTGGAATTGCTCTGATAAATTGAATAATTGTTTGAACATGGGAGCTCTTTCATGCAGAAATTAAAAATGCGAGAAGGAAATTCTTTAAATAAATAAATTGTAAATCATGCTTGTTTTGTTAGCCTTGCTACCCCGAGGCTCGACGGGCTTCGGTTGTCCTGATGGACCAATTGTTGAGATGTGATCCCTTGCTCACGAATTGTATGGAAGGGCCTTCCTCCTCGTCCTCTTCAAAAATGACACAGCAGTCCATATTCTCATCACCCAGAAATAAATCCCTTATCGCTGCTAGCGTTTCTTCTTCGTCTGTACCATATATGATGTCAACTGGCTGGAAAGTCTGCTCTATGCGGGGTATTGGCTGCTCCAATGGGTAGTAGGGGCCGTGCCATGGTGGCGACCAGTCCTTGAACTCCTTCCAAGTGTATTCGTACCCTAGACCAAAAGTAGTACCGTGCTTCTTGAGTGTTATTGGCTTTGTTATTCCTTGAAGATGCTTACCGAGCCCTTTACCCAGATCGTACCCTTGCCAGTTCAATATGCTTTCGGTTTTACTGCCCCACCACTTGTCTTTGTCAATAGCGTTAAAACGATAGATTTCTCCGCCCAACTTCCTCCTCCCATCGATGACCGAAAAGGTCTGGCGACCGTAGATATGGTTGCTACCGTCGCCATTAATGATTACCTCTTCATGGTTCCATTCAAACTTCACACCTTGATGTAGGGTGGATGCTACGGCCCCAGCCGCGTGGATCCAAGGTCGTCCCAATAGTAGTTGTAAGATGCAGGCACATCTATCACTTGGAAATCTACATCGAACCAAGTTGGTCCCATATGTAAGCATAAGGTAATTTCTCCCATGGTGGACCTTTGCGAACCGTCGAATGCCTTTACGCTGATCTCTCCTTCCTTTATCTCATGTAGACTCTTGCCTAATCTCTTGAGTGTGACCAGCGGACAGATGTTGAGACTGGAACCCCCATCAATTAGGATCCTTGTGATGAAATGATCCTCACATTGTATGGTGATGTGTAGTGTTCTATTATGCCCTAGCCCCTCGGGCGGTAGCTCATCTTCATGGAAAGTTATCTTGTGACTCTCCAGTATCTGGCCCACCATATTGGCCATTTCCCCACTAGTGATATTGTCTGGCACGTATGCTTCACTCAACACCCTTAGCAAAGCACTCTGTGAGTGTCAGAGTTTTTTAACACGGAGAGGATGGATATCTGAGCTGGCGTTTTGTTCAACTAGTCGAGGACTGAGTATTCCTTAGCTTGTATCTTTCTCCGCTGATCATCAGAACCTGTTTCAATGATGGGGGGACGATTGTTGGCCTGCTTGCTAGACTCGGCCAAATGCTCAGGGGTATAAACTCTGCCAGTTCTTGTCATACCCTATGCAGCGATGGCTTCTTCAGACTTGCCTTTACCTTTCCTCCTTGCTTCAGCGGTATAGTCCCACGGAATGGCGTCTGAATAAAAGGGTGTCATTGTTTACATTGCCACTGGAATAGGTGTGGTCATTCTTATTCCTGCCGGAGTATATGTTATAGATGGACAGATTGCAACTTTGAGCGGTCGCACAAACTCGACTTCGATCGGCCCTGGGGCTTTTCCCTCGGCGCGTGGCCTTGATTCAAACTCAAGTGGAATGGTCATGTTTACCTCAACTTCCTTAGATGGCTGCATCTGGACCACGATCAGATTAAGAGTAATTGCAGGCTTCTTCGGATAACCCTCTGCAATCAGCCCAATTGATCCCTCAGGATCCCAGTCATCTTCAACCTCAATCATGTGGACACCGCCTTTATGGTCAGGCAACGGATTATTGCGAACATTAGGAGCAAGGTCCTTGGCTACAATGATCTTGTTATCAATGAGGGTTTGTATCTTGTCTTTCAGGGAACATAATTCCTCGATGGTGTGTCCTTTCATACCAGAGTGGTAAGCACAAGTTTTGTTTGGGTTGACCCACTGAGATGGGTTCTCGGGGATAACAGCGGGGATGGGTGTGACATAACCGAAGGCTTTAAGCTTTTCATATAATTGGTCAATCGGTTCATCTATGGCAGTATACTATTTTGGTGGACGACGGTCAAAATTTGGGCGAGGTCTCGGGAAGTTTTGGCGATTAGGGGGTGATTGATAGTGAGAAGGTTGGGAGTTGTAGGCATTATAGACGGGAGCTGGTTGTGAGTATCTAGGCAAGGTAGGCTGACATGTGGATGGCGGAGTTTGGTAGGCCGGTGAGGTTGTCTGGTATTGAGGTGAAGGTGCTTGGTAACTTGGAGCTGGTTGGTATGTGAAAGGAAGGTGCGGGGTATACTTGATATTTGGGAGGGGACTTGGCTTGTTGTGCCACCATCACGGCTCCTACATCCCTTTTCTTGGACACACCACTGGATTGCAGAGCTTTGTTTGTAGCCTGTAAGGCTTCAAAGTTAGTAACCACACCGTTTTTGATGCCTTCCTCGATTCGCTCTCCCAACTTGATGATATCAAAAAACTTGTGCCCTTCGACCATCATCAGCCCCTCATAGTACTGAGGATCATGAGCGCGCACGAAGAATTTCTTCATCTACTCTTCTTCCAAGGCTGGCCTGACCTTAGCAGCCTCTGACCTCCAACGAGTAGCATACTCGCGAAAAGTCTCAGTTGGTTTCTTCTTCAAGTTCTGGATGCAGAACACATCCGGTGCGTTCTCCGTATTGAATCTGAATATATCCATGAAGTCCGTAGCCATATTCACCCAATTGATCCATTTCTTTAGATCCTGATTGATGTACCAGGATAGTGCATCACCTTTCAAACTCCTCATGAAGAGTTTCATGCGGATCCTGTCATCTTTTCCCACGCCGACCAATTTGTCGCAGTAAGTCCTCAGATGGACTCTTGGGTCACCAGTACCATCAAACATTTTGAACTTAGGAGGGTTGTACCCCTCGGGCAGTTCAACATCAAGCTGTATGCAAAGGTCCTCATAATTCAATCCCTCAACTCCTTTGACACCCTGAACTCGGTTGGTCAATTTCTTGAGTTCCTCGGCCAGATTCCTGATGAGCTTGTCCTTCTCGTCAGACTCATAGGTATGTGGTGCAAAATGAGCTACGGTTTCCACATAAATGGGGTTGTCATAAGCCTGGAAGTGGTCTCTCATCTGATCTTGGGGAGGTGGAGTGTTGTAGTGACATGTGTTGCGTTGTGCTGGTGGAATTGGATCTTTGGGGTGATTTGGTTGTTTGGGGATGTTTTGTTGTAAAGTGGAGTTCGGAGCATTTGGGAAGTGAACGCCTGGGACGTTGAGGGAGAATGATAAGTGGGCCAAGTTCTTGACTTTATCGAGTTCCTCTTGGAACTTTAGCAGCTTCTTCTCTAGTGGAGACATACCCTCGTGCAGAACCTGAATACCCTGACCATCAGTGATCTCAACCTGTTCATCCCTGTTGTCTTTTCTAGTACCGCTTGCATCTGCCATTTTAGTTTTACCCTTGCTTTTTCTTTGGGAGGACTGGGAGGAGGAGTAGGAGGAGGGACCTTTGATCTGGTGCAATAAGTTGTTGATGCCAGAGTGCACGAACTAACCTTTGGGGGAGGGGAATAATAAATAAAGAAAAACAAAACAAAAGGTAAGGAAGTCAGTGAGGATTATAAAGAATATTGCGGTAATTTAAACACGTAATGCAAAAATGTAAAACACATCCTAAGTTGGGGAACCTCTTTATGCCCGAGGTAGGCCTAATGACAAATTAATTCGGAGAACTTGGAATGCTAAATGCCTCATTTTATTGATGTAAAAATGGACGAATCCAAAGACAATACAAGAAATAAAATCAATAATGGCCATCGGCCTTATTACATTGGTAAAGCGGAAAAGAAAATCCTATCTAATTGGGTCCCAGAAGGACCTTCTCCAAGCTTGGCCTTCTTGTCATATTTTAGATCATGCTGAGTCTGGGGACTTCGTGCCTCGTTTCCTGCGAACAAACAAGGTTAGGCCCTTACCCCCGCCAGACTCGACTATTTAACATCAATAATTATCAAAGAGCATTTAAGTTCTCCAAATAAATACGCAGAACGTGAAGGCGTCCTTTTGGGTTCCAGGGAAACCCAATGGACTTTGGACAAGGCTATCTTAAAAGCTATTGTGCGGACAACACGTTAGCCTGGCTAGTCTTGACCATGATGCATGCAACATAAAATAGAGCAAGGTTTCTATTGGGGTTTTAGACTGGTACCCTTGAGCGTACAACTCAAGGGGGAAGGCACGGAACTGTCGACTGCACCGCTGATCGACTAGTTTTACCGCAAATACGCCTTTTCGAATTCAGGGGGTAGTAATATTGGAATAGCGCAACCACTCATTGTAAGCGTTGCTATAGGATTTTTGTTTGGTACGAGTGGAATATGAATGCAGAGCATGATATGCAATAAATATCATTTAAACAAATAGGCATGTATTTTCACGTTGAGGAAAGCAGTAAAGAAAGGAAATACAACAGTTACAATGGGAAGCGGTTAGAAAGAAAACATGAAGATATGTCAATTTGGTTCAGGTGAAATAAATACTTGCAAAAATTAAACAATTAACAGCATATAACGGGGAATAGGAAAAGGTGTAAGCATTCAAATGAAAATTAAAGGTCCAGATTCACAAAGCAACTTGTAATGGTATAAGCCTAGGGAAAGTCCCCAGCAGAGTCGCCATGCTGTCGTGCCCCCTTTTTCTATCGCACGGGTTAAGTAAGGAGAGATCGGGTTTATGACATTTTGGATAACTCCTTAAAAGAAAGGGTTTAAGGAAGAGTCTCCACCTAACGATTTTTATGGTGCGTTAGGGCACCCAGAGTTGATAACTCATGAATTAGTTTGCATTACCAGAGATTGGGTAAAGGCTTGAAATTATCCCAAGGGGAACGTGTTAGGCACCCCTCAAGATCCACAACTGTGGGTCCCAGCCAAGAAGTTTTGTGAATTTGGACGGTGAGCAAGTAACAAATAAGGTTCACATAAGATGGGATTTTAAACAAATATGAAAATAATTAAAGGTTTTGGAATATCATAAACAAAAGAATTGTCCTAGGTTTAAAGTAATACGGATCACTTTAATGCAATACCCGATATGTCACACCTCGAGGAGGCGGCTACACGTGGTATTAGCACACCGGTCATCATATCCGTATTCTACCCTTCCCACCCCGTAAGGTTCTTTAAAGCGCATGTGTTGGTCACGAAATCTTATTGCGTGCCATTACCCGTCCCATCCTATAAGTCCTGAAGGGTGTTTAAGACTACTAATCCTACAAGGCAGGAACTAGGCAGAACCCTTAGGTTTAAAGGTCAAAATACTAAGCGACATACAAAAACAAGTAGGACTTCACATATGAGGGAACATATAAAGGCAAAGAAATAAGCTCATAGATCCCTCCATAAATAGACACGTAGGTATCACGTCTCATACACAATTAAAGTCTTAAGAGGAGAGTTTGAAAACAGGAATTTTTAGTAAAATAGTAGATTGAGTTGAAACCCGGATGAAGGCAGAAAATTATTGACTAAGGTTGAGGGATTTAAAACAGCAGTTTCAGGAATACAGTGTTTCAAACAGTGTTAGGATTTAGGAATACCCAACAATTTAGATAACTTTCAGAAAAATCAATAAGTTGAGCGGGAGTGCTTTTATTTGAAATTTAATAATTCAAAAGAGAGTATAAGGACCCTGTAGTCGACATGACTTGATTAAATCGGTTTTAGAAAATAATAGTTTAGCAGATATTCAGAAATAGAACAACTTTATATAATGAAGTAACTTTAAAGCTTAATGGTTTAAACAAGATAGAGGTCAAAATCTTGCCACAAGTAATAAGAAGTAAGAAAGCGCACAATTTCAAAATTGTTATAAAAGCAGCATAGGGGTTTAGTAAAAATAGAGTGGATCCCCCGAAAGCAGGATCTGAGTTTGGGAAATTTCGAAGAGGCAGACTACTCCCAGCATAGCTGATTCGATTTTAATTACGCATTAGGCCTAAAGTTTTCCTAGGCGTCGTATATATTGCCTAAAGGGTGAGTATGCATATTCAGATCTGATTTTAAGGGACATAAGTAATGATACATTTGTAGAAAATGTTTTTGACCATAATTTAGTGAGGTTATTATTGTTAGAACATTAACTAGGCGTTTAAAAAAGTATAACTTGAAACAAACTTGATGAACGCAAAGTCCTAAAGAACATGATATCTACTGCACACATGGATACCTAAGACAAGGTTTCTAAATGTAGTGCTTATGAAGATGCAGCAGCAGTAACATTAGGGCATTTTTATTACTTTATTAGAGTTGTTAACAAGGCTTGTGAGATGTCATGAATATAACATATATGCTGAAATAAGAACCTAAGCATGGTTTCTAATGCATGAGATGCATGTCCTAAACAGGATGTTTATTGCGCACATAGGGAAATAAACCTATGGTCATGATTTCTACCCAATTACTATACTAAACATGCATAACCCTCTCCCACATTCACTATCCAGCCCCAATTATTCGTTTACAAATTATTACAAGCCAAGGATAATGAATTATATCACTGAAGGAAAATAAGAAGTTAATTCTATAGGGAGCCTTCAATCAGGCCCATTCTCCCAACCTCAATCCTTTCGAGTTCCACATCCTTACATGGTCTGGGTGCGGCAAAGCTCCCTAGGGCCTCGTAAGTCCCTGGCCAATACCAGCACCCAGATATATTGCCAAAACTAAGCATGTGCAATGTAGAATTACCAGCCCCAGTGCGTCAAAGTTCAGAGGGAACTCAAAGGTTCCCTAAGCAATGCTCACACTGAGGGGGTAGAACCTAAGTTTTCTAGGAATAGTGCGAGGTGCCAAGAGTGAGTTTAAAAGAGGAACAAAGTTTTTGAAAAAGACCGGATTCAATGGAAAGAGTTTATAAACTGAAAAGTTATTTTGACAGAAAAGCTTTTGAAAACAATAGTAGTATCTGACAAGTCCAGCAATACAAAGACAATGGAGACTAGGGACAAATAGGTCACATAATAGGCAAGAGAAGATACATAGATTTAATAAAACTTGTTTAAACATAGTTGCACAAATCAGAGAGGTTCAGGGGACAGCAGAGTTAAACTAAACCGGATATTGAACAACCCAATAGATACATATAGGAATAGACTGAACATATGTAGACATGATTAACTCAACCAAAACACATAAGTCCTAAAGAGATGAGACATGGTAAGTATTAATAAAGGAAAAACAAGATATTAATCAGATGTTGAACAACAGAACACAAATAGAAGAAAATCAGGAAGATGACAAACTGCAATAATAGTAAACATATTGGTTTGATACTGGAATACTAATCAGAACATACCAGTGAGAAAAGAATAAGCAGAATGAAAGAGCAAAATGAGCACAATGGTTAGCCTTGGCTTATAGCCGGCTAACAGTAACCAAGAGCAAAAGAGAGTAGTAGTAGAGCAAAGAGTTTTGTAAGAGAGAGTAAGTTTTTAACACAAGTCTCTGTGTGTGTGTTATTGAAAGACATAGAGTATTTATAGTTGAAAATAGGTAGTAAGAAACAATGGTAATAAAAGAGGACAAAATCCAATCAGTGTAAGAAAAATACACGGTTCCCTTAAATCAGGGAGTTCAAACTCAGAAATGGTAAATACATATAGCCATATAAGGTAAATGAAAATCAGTACAAGGTTTAAATAAGGAAAGAATCCCGGTCTGTCAAGTAACAGGGGACTAGGATTTAATTAACCAAGAAATCAATACAATCATTCCCTTAATTCAAGGGATTCAAATTCAAACGGTAACACATATAGGCAAGGTAAAAGATTAGTTAAGACTCAATCAAGGGAAAACAGGTTTACTAAGCAATAGAGTAAACAATTAAGACCAAGATTCAGAATATTGTAATTAAGGCAACAAACAGTAAGAATAAATTACCACAGACGAGTCAATCAATTTGGGATAGCAATAAAAGGAGGGTCTGTCAATCAGACCTTTAAGCATGGATCCCAGCATATAATCACATAAGAGTCACAACCGTATAAATAGGCAGGAGTACTTAGACATAGTAGACAGGTTAAAAGATGCAAGTCTGAGCAACCCCAGTAGTCACAAGCATAAGCTAGTCTAAGAAAGCTTAGTAGCATTCATTCGAACAACATAGTCGCAGAAACGTAAGCAAATAGAGACGAACAGTCATACTAGTACAGAACTATACATAGAAGTTTAGGGTTTTTAACACAAACGAGATAAAAGATAGTAGAAGCAATAGAATCAGTCACAATATGCAAAGAATCGACTCAATACACAAAGAAAAGCTCGGCTTTAAACAAGCCTACAAGATTCTGAGAAACCCTAATTTTAAAAGGGAAGTAAAACGTTTAAAAGCTGTTAAATCTCAAAGATTCATTTGATAATAAAGTAGAACCTAAAGAAATAGGTAGGAATCGTTAAGAAAACACGAGATTTAAAAGGTTTTAGGCAAAAATTAGGGTTTCAAGAGAACCCGGAGAAAATCGGAGAACCTGCTGTAGAACTTAGAGATGGTGGTGGCTATGGCACCATTGCATCGAGCCTCGCCGGAGACAGGCCGGAAACCAACCTAGGCAGGAACTTCCATGGCCGTCTGGCATGGTAGAAGTCTTTAAAGGTCCTCAGAGATGAAGAGAGTCGGAGAGACGGGGCGTCATGGTGGCTGGTGATCGAAAGGGGAAAGGCTGGAGGTGGCCGGAGAGGCAGTGGAAGCCATCAAAGAAGATGAAGAGCCTAGAAGGCTCTAGAGAGATGAGGGAGCAGAAGAGACAAGAAGAGAGAGAGTGTAGTCTTGGAAAATGAGAGACGGGGGAGGGGGTAGATAGGGGTTTATGTTAGGAAGGTTACATCTGGACCGTTGATCAAATTAATCAATGATCGAATTTGAATCCTAGGTGGGCCGGGTCTTTAATGGGGTTTGGGTTGGGTAGGAATTGGGTTAATTAATTAGGTGGGTTGGGATTTAAAATCAGGCTAGAAGTTAAATGAAATGTGGCTAAATGTTAAATACCCAATAAAATAGGATAATTAATTAATTAAAATAGCTAATAATTGTATAAAAATGAAATTAAGTTTAAACATGTAAGATTACAATAATTAAACAATATTAAAAATGTAAGAAATATAAAATTCGAATTTTAGGTATAAAAATTCTAATTAGGCCATAATTGCAAAAATAATTATAATTGCAATTAAATAAGACTCAATTAGCCAATTTATGAAATAATTGAATTTTAACAAATAAAAAGTGATTATAAATGACATACTGAATTGGAAAATATTTTGAGATTATTTAGAGCACAATTTATGAATTATTTAGATATAAATTATTAAATAAATAGGGAAATGATTCTGATAAAAATATGAAGAAAAAAATTAGGAAAAATATTCATTATTGCAAAGAATGATTTTGAAAGCTTATATACAGGTTTGAAAATATTTTGAGGAAAAATTGGGTATCAACTGTCCCTAACAAGCAAATGAGGATCATCATACTGCCGCTACCTGATGCGCTCAAACAAAGAAGACCGAGCAATTGTACAAGCTAGAACACGACTGGGCTCTAAAACAGCCAACCTTACGAACTGATTGTCCAAGGCTTGAACATCTGATGCAAGTGGTCTATCATCGACTGGAATGTACGCAATGCTGCCCATACTCACTGCCTTTCTACTCAAGGCATCGACCACCACATTGGACTTTCCGGGATGATACAAGATGGTGATATCATAATCTTTCAATAGCTCCAACCACCTCTTATGCCTCAAATTGAGATCATTTTGTTTGAACAAATATTGTAGAATCCGATGATCCGCGAAAACCTCGCACGGCAAGCCGTTAGGATAATGCGTCCAGATCTTCAGCGCATGAACAATGGCTTCCAGCTCTAGATCGTGAATAGGGTAATTCTTCTCATGGACCTTTAACTGCCGCGATGCATATGCGATCACCCTGCCATCCTGCATCAATACTGCTCGGAGCCCAACACGAGATGCATTACAATATACCGTATAAGATCCTGAACCTGTGGGCAACACCAACACTAGCGTTGCAGTCAAACAAGTCTTGATCTCATGAAAGCTCGCCTCACACTCATTTGACCATCTGAACGGGGCACCCTTCTAGGTCAATCTCATTAATGGGATTCTATAGATGAGAACCCCTCCACAAACCGACGGTAATAACCCGCCAAAACCAAGAAACTCTAGATCTTCACAGCTAAAGTGGGTGTAGGCCAGTTCTAAAATGCCTCAATCTTCTTAGGATCTACCTGAATGCCCTATGTCGTTATGATGTGCCCCAAGAAAGTGACCAAGTCCAACCAAAACTCACACTTTAAAAATTTGGTATATAACTGGCTATCTCTTGGAGTCTGAAGTACGATCCGAAGATGCTGCTCGTATTAGTTCAGGTTGTGGGAGTAGATCAAGATATCATCATTAAACACAATCACGAAAGAATCCAGATAGGGCTTGAACACTCAGTTCATCAAATCCATAAATGTTGTTGGGGCCTTTGTCAACCCAAATGACATCACTAGAAACTCATAATGCCCGTACCGAGTCCAAAAAGCTATCTTAGGGACATCGGATACCCTAATATTTAACTAATGGTAGCCATACCTAAAATCAATCTTTGAAAACACCGTGGCTCCCTGAAGCTGATCAAATAAGTCATCAATCCTCGGAAATGGATACTTTTTCTTGATGGTTACTTTGTTCAACTGCCGGTAATCTATGCACATCCTCATCGATCCATCCTTCTTCTTCACAAACAACACTGGCGCACCCCATGGCGAGACACTAGGTCTAATAAAGCCCTTATCAAGCAAATCATGCACTTGCTCCTTTCATTCTTTCAAATATGGTGGGGCCATATGGTATGGCAGAATAGAAATGGGCTGAATGCCCGAAGCCAAATCAATACAGAAGTCAATATCTCTGTCGGGTGGCATCCCCGGTAAATATGCAGGAAACTCCTCTAGAAACTCACGAACAACTGGTACTGAATCCATGGAAGGAACCACCGCACTAGAATCACGTACATAAACCAAATAAGCTAGGCAACCCTTCTTTACCATATGCCAAGCCTTCACATAAGAGATAACCCTGCTGGTAGAATAGCTAGGGGTCCCTCTCCACTCTAATTGAGGCAACCCCGACAAGACTAAGGTCACCGTCATGGCGTGACAATCCAATATATCATGATAAGGTGACAACCAATCCATGCCCAAGATGACATCAATATCAACCATATCGATAAATAGAAGATCTACGCTAGTATCGAGACTCCCAATGGTAACCACACACGAACGATAGACACAATCTACAACACTAAAATCTCCCACAGGTGTGTACACATACACAGGAGCACTCAAAGAATCATGAGGCACAACCATATATGAAGCAAAATATAATGTCATGTAGGAATAAGTAGAGCCCGGATCAAATAGAACTGAAGCATCCATACGGAACTCAAACAATACATGTGATAACAATGTTAGATAACTCAGCCTCAGGCATGGCTAGGAAAGCATAACAATAGGGCTGGGCCTGACCACTCTGAACCACGTCCCTAGGAGGTCCTCTAACTGTTTGGACTCCACATCTAACGGCCTGACCCCCACCTCTAGTGGCCTAACCTCCACCTCTATTCGTCTGACCTCTACCTTTGGTTGGCTGAGCGGGCGGTGAAGCACCCTATGCCGGGTCCATGGCACGAGAACCCTGTGGCTCTGAGTCGCACGGTGCGCTAGGGAAAAATCTAGCAATGTGCTTCGGGTCACCACAAGTATAACATAACCTTGCCTGATGTGACTGCTGGCCCTGAAACTAACCCTCTCGACCTTAGTAACCACTCTTAAAACTCTAGAGTAGAGGTGCACTAACAAGAGCTGGTGGTGCACTGTAGACTAACTGGTCGGAATGAGACATATGAGGGCCGCGACCACCTGAAGCACCATGGGATGCCTGGAGCGCCAAATGAAACTGCCTGGGAGGATGGCCTCTACCAAAGTACCCCTGCCTCCAGACGAGGCACCACTAAAAGCACCGGAATGGAGAGGGCTCTTATCAGACCCTTGCCCTCTCTCTTGTGCAAGAATCACCTTGATCCGCCTGGAGACAATTGAAGCCGACTGAAAAGATATCTCAACCCCAATCTCCTCGGCCATCTTAAGTCTGATAGGGTGAGCGAGTCCATCAATAAATCTCCTCACCTTTCCTTCTCAGTAGGAAGCAACATAAGAACATGATGGTCTAGATCCACAAAATGGTTCTTGTACTTAGTAACAGTCATACTGCCCTGCTGGAGGTGCTCAAATTTTCAGCGAATCGTCTCTCACTGTAATAGGGAGGAACTTCTCTAGGAAGAGTTAAGAGAGCTAGTCACAAGTAATAACGGGCGGCCCAGCTAGTCTGGTCAACATATAATCTCTCTACAACCTCTTGGCGGAACCAATCATCTGAAACACAGCAAAATCGACCATGTTGGTCTCAAATATCCCTATGTTCGACGACACCTCATGGCAGCGGACAAAATACTCCTGTGGGTCCTTATAAGGTGCACCACTACAGTGAACTGGGAAGATCTTGGTGAACCTATCTAATCTAAATAAGCCCTTAGAATACATGGAGGGACTATCACCGGCCTGTGCCACAACAACCGGCAGAACTACCCCAGCTAGCGGGGCTACTGGGGTTTGATACTGGGGAGCCATCTACTCCAGAGTCTGGGTAGCGAGAGTATATGCTCCTCCCCCAACCTAAGAGATGGTTGGTGCCACCGGGAAGGAACCGGTCTGGGACACACTCTCCATAAGGCCCACCGAAAAGACTAGAGCCTCTTGTAGTACTGGGGTAGCGATGAACCCCTCCGGGACCTAGGCTGGTCCAACATGTACCGTTTGAGTTGGAACCTCCACATCAAAATCCACCTGAGGATCCATTGCTGATGCTGCTGCTAGAGCTCTAGGATAAGCTCTGCCTCTGCCTCGGCCTCTGGCGCAACCTCGGCCTCGACCTTTGCCCCTCGTAGGAGTTGCCACTGGGGGCTCCGGCTGCTATCCAGCTGAAGATGTAGCACGTGTTCTCGCCATCAGCAGGAGGACAAGAATAGAAGAGTTCAATTAGCAACGATAGAATAAAATCGCACAACAGAGAATAATATAAGTGAAATTTAATCCTGAACTTCATAGCCTCTAGAATATAAGTACAGACATCTCGATACTGATCCTCCAGACTCTACTAAGTCTGCTCGTGACTTGTGAGACCTAGGCAACCTAGTGTTATGATACCAACTTTTCACGACCCGGAATTCCCACTTTCGAGACCGTGATGGCGCCTAACATTTCACTTGCTAGGCAAGCTAACTTTGGAGGATATTTAAGCCAATTATAATCAATTCAAATAAGTAAAACTAATTAATCCGAAATGAAATAAAAAATGGAGTACGAAATGACATAAAACCAATAATATCTAAGTACAACCGGGATTTGGAGTCACAAGTTCACAAGCTTCTAGAGTCTCTACAAATAGGGTTTAAAATAAATACAGATGTCTTGATTTAAAAGAACACTAAATAGGGAATGAGCAAGGGGACTTCAAGGTCTTCGGACGCCAGCAGATCTACCTCGAGTCTCCAAATTCCAATCCGAGCTAATACGCCTCACGGGCAGTTGGAACTAGTACCAAAATCTGCACAAGAAGTGCAGAGTGTAGTATGAGTACAACCGACCCAATGTACCTTGTAAGTGTCGAGCCTAACCTCGACGAGGTAGTGACGAGGCTATGACAGGACACCCACATAAATGAACGTGTACAGACAAAAATATACAAGCAACATAACAACAAATAAAGTGTTAACAAGTACTATTAGGAGGGGACATGCGAAAAGGGTACGAGATACGGTAACTACAGCAGGAGGTGATAAGAAGAATCAGTCAATAAACTTTCAACCAACAAAATGAACAAAACATAATGAATAAAGCTGCACGAGATCACCCTTCGTGCTTTTACTCTCAACCTCACCATGAATAATGGCACGTCATCACCCTTCGTGCTTTTACTCTCAATCTCACAATGAAATGATAAATACGGCAAAACATCACCCTTCGTGCTTTTACTCTCAATTTCATCATGAAACAATAAGTACGTCACGACATTACCCTTCGTGCACTAACTCTCAAATATGGCACGACATCATCCTTCGTGCATTAACTCTCAAATATGACACGATATCACCCTTCGTGCATCAACTCTCAAATACGACATGACATCACCCTACGAGCATTAATACTTTCCCTTACCATGTAACAATGAACATATAATAACCGGGAGATAAAATAAGCAAAATTAAGTCTTATGTCAACAATGGTTCCACAACACCAATCTCTACTTCAAAAACAATACCCAATTATCACATATAGCCCAAAAATACAAAAGGAATGATCAATTTATTAATTAACTAGTCTACGCATGGATATCATGATCAAAGAAAGAAAGAAATGACAAGAAACAAGTCCCACCCACATGCTTTAACCCAACAACAATGCATAAGTGCTCGTCACCTCACATATACGTTGTACCCAACATTTAAACATGTAGCAAAAAAAATAGACAAACAAGTCATAATCTCTCAAGTCAAGGTTAACCACAACACTTACCTCGCTCCAAAGACCAACTCAAAGCTCGAACCATGGCTTTGCCTTTTGAACAAGCCTTCGAACCAACCAAATCTAGCAAATTATCAACCAAACGATCCAAACTAAACCTTGGGAACTACCCACGAATGAGAAAGATTCAATTTAGGTCATTATTGAAAAAATAAACAAAAGTCAACTCCCAGGCCTGCTTGGTCCAAACCTAAAATTCGGACCAAAACCTGATTACTCATTCACCTGTGAGTCCGGTTATGTAATTTGTTTAAATCCCACCTCAATTTGAGGTCTAAATTCCAATTTTACAAAAATCCCTAATTCTTCCCAGACCCCCAATTTCCACCATGAAAATCCTAGATTTTAGGTGGAAATCTTGTGAAAAGTAATGGAAGATTGAAAGAAAATAGGTTTTAATCACTTACCTATGAATTGGGGAAGAAGGGCTCTTGGGAAAATCGCCTCTAGGATTCTCTAAGTTTGAAATTTTGAAAGAATGAAAGAAATCCCGTCTAACTCAACTTTTACCCAGTTGCAGATGTTGCAATTGCAATAACTTATTCGGAATTGCGAGAAAGAGGTTGCAATTTTGAACTCCCCTCAGAATCCCAGTAATCACATTTGTGATAAAATGGCCGCAAATGCGAACCCTGGTGCTCTCGCAAATGCGGACCTTTCTTTGCAAATGCGAAGATCATCACAAAAGGTGCTGAATCGCAAATGCTACTCTGCCTTCGCAAAAGCAGAAATGGCAAGTTCGCAATTGCAAACTTTTGCTTCGAAAATGTGAGGACCCCAGCCATGCCCAGGCTCGCAACTGCGAGATCCGCAACAGACACCAGAAATAGCTATGACTTCCAAGTCAAATCTACTCTGTAGCCTATCTGAAACTCATCTGAGCCCTCAAGGCTCCAAACCAAACTTGCACACAAGTCCAAAAATATCATACAAACTTACTCGTGCGATCAAATCGCCAAAATAACACCTAGAACTACGAAGCAGACATCAAATCAAATATAATTTTCAAGAAACTTTAGAATTTCTATTTCAACAACTGGACGTCCAAATCACGTCAAACCAACTCCATTTGCACCAAATCTTATAGACAAGTCATAGATATTGTAATGGACCTACACCGAGTTTCGGAACCAAAATACGGACCGGGTATCAACAAAGTCAAATATTGATTAAACCTTGAAATTCATTAAGCCTTTAACTGTAAAAAAGCGATAACTCAAGTTAGGGACCTCTAAATTCGATTTCGGGTGTACACCCAGGTCCCAAATCATGATACGGATCCTCTGGCACCGTGAAAATACAGATTCGGGTCCATTTGTTTCAAATATTGACTAAAGTCAACTAAAAAATATTTTTAAAGCAATTTTTCATGTTTTATCAACTTTTAACATGAAGGCCTTCCAAAAAAAACTCGGATTGAGCACACAAATCGAGGAAGGCTTAAAGAAGCTATTGGATGCTTCGAACATAGAATTAGGGTTTAAAACTCTAGATGACATATAAAGTCATCACAATAATGCAAATATGTCACAAGTTATGTCTCTCTCGATTACATGAACAAGTGAATATAGATGCAATAATTAAATCATCCAAAAATGCTTCAATACATAAAAATAGAGTTATAATCCGCAACAATCATCAATGCACCAAATCTATTAAACCCTAAAGAGAACTACTCCATAGCTATGGAGAAATTCATCACAAATAATGTTAAAATATAGGAAAATATAAATTCAATCCAAACTAGGGTCTTTAGTGAGGAAGGAATGATGAAATCCTTGTGCTCGTGTTATACCAACTTCCTCCTTAGCCTCCCTTAGGTCGAATATGTGTCAAAACTCCAGCAAATAATGTTTTTCATGTATTTATACCAAGTAGGGACGGCTCGAGACGAAATCACCTTTCCTAGCCGAAATAGGAAAAATAACTCTGTAAAATTGCACAGGCGCGCCGCATGGGACACGCCATGCGGGCATTAGTGGAAAAATCCAGAGAGTTGATTTCTGACAGACAACAGAGATTTGCACTAGCACGGCGACCTACGCGCCGCGACAGTGGCGAATTTTCAACGTATGAACCAGGCTTTGATTTTTGACGTTCAGACTTGGTCTTCGACCTCTGAACACGATTCCGCTTAGTCCTTTGGGATTTTACTCAGACCTCAAGGCTTCAAATCACTCGAATTCATTCATAACATCTACATAGCTCGAAATCACTTCTACAAGGCATAAGTAACACAATAAGTGCAAAACACTACCAATTAAATCCCAAACACGAATAAAGTGCAGTGAATTAGAGTGCAATAAGTGACTAAAATACGTAGTTATAGCCTACCATCACAAGGTAGCATACAGAAACTAACTAAAAAACCTTAGGGACAATAAAATAGACGATAAAATAAAAATATATCAAAGAAGATATTATAACGTAATATGGTCTGGTCAATTGACCTACATCTACTAATATAAAAGTGAAAAAAAACTTATCGAGAGAATAAATTCTCCACCTAAACATGACTCTCTTAAGGTCTATATTGCGGATGATATTATTATTGTGTGAAGGGGGATCCCTAATTTATAGAGGTCCACAAACTTTTCGTACAATATAGGAATATTTCCTCTATGAGAGAGATTTATTTTTTTCCTTTTAGGAAAAGTAAAATTAGTTATGATAAATATTTTATCCTTCCTTCAAGTAATAGGTAAATTTCAAACATTAGAGAATAATCAAGGCAAACCCTCTAATAATTTTTCCCCTTTGGCCTGGTTTTTTGTTTTTGTGGTAAAATCTGATCTATCTTCTTTACACAATCTTCATCAGTGTTGCTTGCCATATTTAAAAGTATATATGGATCAAAATAAAATTATGTGCATTAAAAGTAGACACTTGTTAAAAATATTGAAGTCCTACGCTTAAATAGAGCAGGGCTAAAGTGAAACCTTGCATTAAAAATGTACATGATTAAAAATAGAGCTCGTGCATTAAACTTATATATGGGTTGAAATTGGAAGTCGTTTTGTTTTTAAAGCTGCAATAACAAGAATGTTAAAAATATATGGTTGAAAATTTGTTGCCAAGTGTAGTACTATGGACATAACTAATTTTTTGGGATAGAAATCTTCATTCTTGTCAAATTGGTTACAACTTGATCTAAACATGCCTTGAACCTATCTTCAACAACGTTGAATCATTGGCTCTGATATCACTTGTTAGTATCAAAATAACAAGACGATATGCTCAAGCTAACAAATAAATTTTCGACGACAATAAATCAGACGACAAAAGCAAAATATATCACCGAAGATATTATAATTTAATATGATTCGATCAATTAACCTACATTAATCTGCAAATATAAAGAGAGAAAAACTTATCAAGAGAATAAATTTTCCTCCTAAACAAGACTCTAAGAACTACATTTGGATGCTATTGTTATCTTTGTAGAAGGTATCGTATATTTATAGAGGTCCACGACTCTTTTCTACCAGAAAGGGAACTATCAAGTATAAAATAGATTTATATTTCCCTTTTAGGAAAAATAAAATTAGTTATGGTAAATATTCTACTCTTCTATCAAGTAACATGTACATTTCAAATATATTAAGAAAATTAACACAAACCCTACATTACGCTGGTCATCAACCTATTATAATCCTTCTCCTTTGTTCCGGTTTAGGATGGATAATATGAACAAACTTACACGCATGAAGATACAAAGAAGGCAAAATATTTGATCAATAGCATATTCAACCATCAAATTTATATTTTATTCCATTGTGTGGGTTTAAAGTGATAATTGAGGGATAGCAATCAAGGGCGGTGACCTACTGATCAACAAAGTGGATTGATAATTATAAGGTCTTAGCTTTAAACCTCAAGTCAAGGTAAAACATTAAGTGATTGTTTTCCTTTTCTCCGAGTTTTAATAGACAAAGTTAACAATTCATATACCGGTGGAAGCCCGGAAGATAGCAAGCAACTCGTAAAATTAGTCGATGGGCACGCAAGTTGACCTAAACACCACGAGCAATATCACAATTAGAATAAAAGGAGAGGAAACAATTAATGGTTCGTTACACAAATAAAACTCGTATTTAGTTTAAAGCGCATAGGAACATTAACTCAAATTTCGTTTCCATCCCAAACCTTTTATTTGCTAATTAATAATTCAAAAATCATTTTTACACAAAGTAGTTTATCTAAAATTCCAACTCCCAACAACATTTTACCTATTTTGAACTTCTCTTTGCCTTTCCAAACGTATTTGCTTCTATTGTGAGACCGGGTAATATCTTCAAATGAAACTAATTTCAATGGTTCAAATTGTAGAAATACCATCACCCAATCCATTCAAGAATGGAAAACTGAAACAAGCCATCTTATTTTTGTTTTCTTTTCAAATTATATTGAACTTTATCTGAATAAACGAATAAGATAAGATATTACAATTAATACCTGAGAAATACTTGCACGTGACATGTCAAAATAATAATTTTTCAAAAAAAAAAAAAAAAAAAAAAAAAAAAAAGGAAAAGGTTGTAGTTGAAAGGCAGAACATGAGAACATGTCATCTCACTTTCAGCAAATATTAAATAATAGAATTTCATTGCATTATCGTTCCAACTCTTAGTCAAAGGAATGAAGCTTTTCACAATTTAATAAGTAAAAAAAATCCAAAAGTGTCTGCCTTTCAAAAATTGGTAATGAATATACAAGTGGTAGCATTTGCATAAATCAATGAAAAGGAAAAGAAAACAAATTGAAAATCAACGTGTCTGATATGGAGTAGAATATTTCCTCATAAAATATTTTCCTTGATTAATTCATTTCTACGACGTTGGTTGTTTTTAAAAATTTTAGTGTACTAAGTGAGGGAAATGAGGTGGCAGTTATTTCACTTATAACTATTTTACCTATTTTATGTCAATTCGTATGAGCGTATTGGTAACTTGTGGTTAAATTATCGTCAAAGCACTATCCTCATGTTCATCCCTACAATTAATATAGGTTACTTTCCTTAAGACTCCATCAAGAACTTAAAATTATTTATTAAAATATTCTGCAAGTTAAAATATTTATCTTGAAGAAAATAGTACATCATATCACATATCAAATGGACCATCAATTAATGAGTATTGCGAGATAATTTAAATTTTCTACTCTGAACCAAAAGTTGTTAGTGAATACATTTTGTTATGAAGCACTTAACTTCCTTAAATGAATTTTCAAAGCAAACTATGATTAATCGAACTAATAAACCACGAATAGCAGATGAGTAAAAGAGATAATAAAGTCATATTAAATGGAAAAAGAATATGAAACAGTTGAGCTAAATCATTTGTGATTTTTAGGGCCACTAGCTTCTCGAGGTGCTGAGGAGGATTGGATGAGAGCAAAAACAATTTGCAGGAAAAGTGGCAATAGGATTTCAAAGGCCCACCTTTTTATTTGGTTTGTTATAGTTTGGCAGTTCTTACTTCTTACGACAACGACATTTTAATGAAATACAATTCTTGGCTGACTCATAACCCTCAAAAACGTACATCCTTAAGCTATTTAGCCACATGTTGATGGCCAAAAAAGACTATGATGCGAGACTGAGTGGTATCTATGTCACTTTTTAGGACTATGGATATTTAATAGGGATACCTACTAGCCAAATAAACAGTTTATAGTGAGCATGACTCAATAGTTTAAATTTAATTGTTTGTGATCCGCGTTCGAAATCAGAAAATTAGAGAAGCAAACAAACGTTAGTTCAATAAACAAAATTGTAAAATAATTTCGAGTCCGCTTAATTCACAGTGTGTCATTAAAAATTTTAATTCCCTCACTATTGCCCAAGGTATACGGATTAATTCCTTCCAAGATAGAACGGAATAACTATTCTGTGATAGCGACACTTCAAATCACAGAACTTCAGCGAACTCAACAAACGGAGCAAATCGCACTTGACATTATATTTATTTAGAAAATAATGCAACAATGTAGAAAAGATGGGAGAAATTTTCAGATTTTCCATTTTTCAAAAATGAGGCCAAGCCTCTAAATTTATAGACAATGAAAGGGTGAGATGAAGATGTGCAATCCAAGAGGTACCTCTTCCATTTTTCATTCACACCTTTAATAAAAACGCAACAATCCCCCACATGAATAGGGAATGGACATATGTGGAAAAACATGCATGAAAATACTGTGTGATTCGCAATTAAGGATTAATCATATCTGAATAAGTAGGTTTCCCTTTGAACTTTCTGCAGTAAACTTATGTCGGATATACTCGGTCAGTCGGTAGATTTGATATCTTTAAACCATCGAACTTTGGTGCATACCTAGACAACCATAAGTCACACAATCAATCCTTAACCGTCTTTGGTTTTCACGGTTGTGTTCGTTTCAGCCATGAACACCGCCTGGTTTAATGAGTGCTTAGAGAATGGGCATTTACTTTCATTCCCCTTAAAGAGGCTTACACTTCACACTCAAATAGGTGATTTCTAAACGTGTAATCTTATAGACACACTATCTGGTTATATCCTGCCAAACTTAGCAAATCATTAAAAAGCTTTAAGCTTTATTGACTCATCAAAAAGCCTTAATGCTTTACCTTGATTTCTGAACATTGTCTTCATCATGATAATGGGTTGAGTTATTTGACAATGTTGAACCGTCATTCATAACTTTGTTTGATCTCTTTGAACCTAGCTCTTGGGATCTCCAGTCTGCTAGCTAGAGTTACCGTCATGATGACTTGTCCTAGGCCTTAGCCCCATTCCGTCCGATGATCTTTCAACTGCCTCTCTAGATAATCCTTTTGTAAGTGGATCCGACACGTTATCTCTTGACTTTACGTAGTCAATTGTGATAACACTACTAGAGAATAGTTGTCTAACGGTACTGTGTCTCCGTCGTATATGACGAGATTTTCCGTTGTACATAACGCTCCCAGCCCTGCCTATTGCCGCTTGACTATCACAATGTATACAAATAGGTTCCAAAGGTTTGGGCCAAAATGGAATATCTTTCAAGAATTTTCGGAGCCATTCAGCTTCTTCACCGGCCTTGTCTAAGGCTATAAACTCAGCCTCCACTATAGAGCGGTCAATGTACATTTGTTTGGACGATTTCCAAGACATCGCTCCTCCACCGACTGTTTAGAATCGGTTGAACCAGTGATCTAATTTGCATAACTATACCCTCTATTATCACGTAATACTTATTGTAGTTCAAAGCATAATTTGTAGTATATTTCAAATACTTCAAAACTCGTTTCATTGTCATGAAGTTCAATGCAAACTTTCTTATGCCGTAGACTAATACGTATCGACTTTCAATTGCATATCAGATTATTGACTACACTTAATGTATCAATCATATATTATAAAAATAACTGGAATGATTGGCATGTGGCCACAACCTTTTACTATAAAACACATTCCACAATCATTCCCCATTTTCAAGAAATTGTATGATATTTATTCATACGTCTATATGATATGCATATCATAGCACTTTCATTCATGAAACAAATCCAACTTGCAATGGATTTTGGTCATGTTCATCTGTTGGTTCACCTCGTTATAGATCAACGTATTAATACGTTCGTTCATGAACGATCATGTTTATACAAAACATACAAATGCAATTTCATGAAAAGTCACAACCTTCGAAGTGACATCCTTTCATAAACGAGCTAAACAATATAAGTTTTCAAGAAAGAAACAACCTTTCGAGAAAGGCAAGTGACAAATTTCTGAATTGGTAAATTCACTCAACTAGTCTTCACTAAGACTGAAAAAAAATGAGTTTACCAACTACCATATTGATTTTCACTATTTGTGGGAATACAGACATCATGTCTAATATTGGCTTTTGTCATGCATAAGCTAAATGCCCCCACATTTCAAATACCTTATGCTTTTTTCTATTATTCGTTATCCACATATCATCCACATGACAATATTAATTGGCCAAAATTTGCATGTCATTGTTTGGGTATTTTTTTTTAGTCCGTAAAGTGACTTAACAAGTCGACGCACCTTCTTTCTTTTTCAGGAACCACAAAATATTGGTTGTTCCATGTGAATTTCTTCTACCAAATAACAATTTAAAAAAAAGGTGTCTTCACATCCATTTGATGGATTTCAAGACTGTATGTTGTAGCCAATGCTACTAACATTCATATGTATGCAATACTCGTAACCGACGAGTGTATGTCAAAATAGTCAAGACATTCTCATTGTCAAAACCATTTGGCAAATAATCTTGCCAACTATTTGTCAATAGTACCATTAACTTTCATTTTCCTTCTGAAAATCCACTTAGAACCCAAAGGTTTATTTCCTAGAGGAAAATCAACCATTTTTCCAAGTATGATTACTTAATATGGATTTTGTCTCACTATTGACTGCTTCTTTCTGAGGAAGACATAACTACTTCCAAAGTTTGAAGCTCATTTTCTAACAAGAATGTCAGAAAATCTGGTCCAAAAGAAGTAGTTGTCCTTTGACGGTTACTACGTCTTAGATTCTCCTCGTTAGGTGTACTTCCATTTTCTTCTTCCCGAGGTCGCTTAGATATTTCACTAGACGGCTCACATTCCTTTTTTATACGGATAAATATTCTCAAAGAATTCAGCATTATCTGATTTACCGTATTAATATGAATGTTGGGATTTTCTGATTTCTGAATCAGAAAACGATATGCCTTACTATTTGTTGCATATCTTTTGAAAACGGAATCAACGGTTTTCAATACAATTTTTATCCTTTTGGGTTTAAGAACTTACACTTTACCCAAATACCCCTCACTCTTGAAAATATATCAAGTTGGGTTTTCATCCTTTCAGAACGCGAATGAGTATTTAGTTAGCTTTATGCATAGCTTCCCCCTACAAGTTTTGGGTAAACCAGAACTTATCAACTAGGCATTCATCGTCTCCTTTGATGCTCTATTATTTCTTTCCGCAATTCCATTAGATTGCGGTGACTAAGGGGCGGTCGTTTGGTGAATGATTTCGTATTCCAACCAAATTTCTTCAAAAGGAGATTCATATTCGATGCCCCAATTACGTTGTTGAGCCAACCACAAGAACTGTTGTTTGTGTCACAACATAGCCAAAATTAATAAATGGTGAAGGTTTTAATCTTCAAACCAATCTAACCCATTTAGAATTAATAAACGGTAAAGTTTTTTATCTTCAAACCGAGTAACATTTGATACAACTAGATCTAATAAATGGTGAAGTTTTTAATCTTCAAGCCGAATAATAAATTGGAGTAGAAAATCACTAAGATTTTAATCTCCATAACGCGTATAAAGTCACTTAGACTATCATTTTCGACAAATGAGTAGAAAGTCACGAATACTTTGATCTCAACGAATGAGTAAAAAAACATGCAGATTTTTATTTCGAAGCAGCAGTAGAAAATCACGAAGATTTTATTCTCCACCACGAGAATTTTAATTCCCTTCCCAAATGGTTTTTTAACTAAACCATTATATCACTTTAAACAATTTTATCTCTTTCTCTAATCAAACACATATATTTCCATCTTTACATATATTATATTCATAATCTCAAAATAATTTTCAAGTATTAATGTAAGTCCGATTCATGGCTTACAACCTTGAAAATAACAATTCATATTATTCATGCATGCTAATCATTGTATGTCAACAAATAATTTTCATTTTATAAAAGGAATAAAAAAATTAACCTTTAACTATTCCTAATCATCACAACATGCAATTAGAATATATGTTGAGATCATTGTGTACGGCTAAAATCGGAGAGTTCTATTTTATGATTAGAATGGCATTTCATAGCCCGACTTCAGAAGACTCAAGGCACAACTCGATGTTCGACCCCAAGGGTTCCCTATGCTCGACCTCGAGGCAGTGCAAATCGGTGATTATCATGGACAAGCGGAAAATTCCCAAAAGGCACGTGGTTAAAGCTGACCAGGTCTACAAGAATAGTACGAGTCCGTACCGTGACATTAAATAGTTGTACCGACTGCTCTTCTTTGTAATAAATGCATATGTACTATGTTAGAATTCCCCCTACTATATAAAGGAGACCCTTATCATTTTGTAACATACATGATATTCAATATAAAGAACAAGAACATTCTCTGCTCTCTAACTCAAACATATTCTATAGTCTCTCTATTGATTTATTATTTACATTTATTGTATTTCATTGATTGTTCTTCATTTATTACTTGTCATTGATCATAAAGAGCCATCTTCGAGGTCCTTTAAGACTGTTAGTCCTTCATCGACCATCTCATTCAAGTACACTAGTTCGACCTCAAGGCCCGACTTAGTCCACCTCGAGACCCCGATCTCGCCACTGCTCGGTTTACTTAACCCATTACTCTTAAGCCCTTATCTCATTTTCCTTACTCACTACTTAGCATCAATTGCCTAACAACTAGTATTAAAATAAATCACATATTCTTAGAACCACAAAATCAAATTGAATTGTAATTACCATTTTCAAGGTAAACAGTTTGGCACCCACCGTGGGGCTAAAAATAATAGTGATTATTTTAGTGTTGGTTTACTGCAAAACACAAGTTATCCTTCACACTTTTTTTTATCCAAGAATCTTTGATTTAAGGTCAAAATGTCTAACTCACTGAATGCACATGAAAACAACGGCTCTGAGGACCATGGAGAGAATGGTGTAGCTGTTTCAGGCGCCGGTGTACCACTGCGAAACCCTAAGGACGCACCAGAGCCAATTCCTCTAGACGTGGGATCACGCAACGCCCAACACGTCGATATAAACTCCCACACTGACGGGGGTATACGTCGAGAAAACGAACAGCAGGCTCAGAAAACTCCAGCTCTGGAGGAAAGAGAGGTTAGCCTTCACGTCATTTTTGAAATGTTGCAGGCACAACAGTTGGCGATTGCTCAGCTGCAAAGCCATAAAAAACTCTAAGTACAGCAACACCGAAAACGGCTCCTCGAATCGAATAGGCACCAAAGAAGTCAAGCAACAACGGGTCAGCAGCCGACCCCACTATTATGAAGATGCTCGAGGACCTCACGAAGAGGATTGAATCAGGCGAAAAGAAGATAGAAGCTAACGACAAAAATGTGGAGACCTACAATTTAAGAGTAGACCAGATCCCAGGCGCACCCCCAATTCTGAAGGGTGTAGATTCAAAGAAATTCGTGCAAAGGCCATTCCCATCAAGTGCGGCTCTGAAGCCCATCCCGAAGAAATTCAAAATGCCTGATCTCCCGAAGTAGAACGGGACCTCGGACCCAAACAAGCACATCACTGCTTACACTTGTGTCGTAAAAAGAAACGACTTGAAGGAGGACGAAATTGAATCCGTCCTATTGAAAACATTCGGAGAAACATTATCAAAGGGGGCCATGATGTGGTATCACAAACTAACCCCGAATTCAATAGATTGATTTGCCATGCTGGTAGACTCTTTTATAAAGGCGCATGCCGGTGCCATCAAGGTTGTTACAAGGAAATCCGACGTCTTCAAAATCAAACAAAGAGAAAACGAGATGCTACAGGAATTTGTGTCTCGCTTTCAAATGGAGCAAATAATTACCAGCGGTCTTCGATGACTGGGAAGTCCAGGAATTCAACCAAGGCTTGAATGAACAAAGTTCAATAGCTTCGAAGCAACTGAAGATAAACTTGGTAGAATATCCTGTCGTCACTTGGGCAGATATCCATAACCGATATCAATCAAAGATTAGGGTCAAATACGACCAACTAGGAGCCCCCTCAGGCTCAGTATATCCTAGAAGGCTCCTAGAAAAGGAAACAAGGCCAAAAGGAAAGGTACCAACCATACACTGAAGATCGAAGAAACGCCCCAAGGCGTAACATCCCTCTAAACGACCGTAGGACGGATCGAGGTCAGAATTCTCGGGGACTCGTGAGTATAGCCGCTTTTGAAAGACACACAGAACCGGTGGATGCACCCTGATTATCTGAGTACAACTTCAACATTGATATTTCGGACATCATATCGGCCATAGGTAAAATCAAAGACACTAGGTGGCCAAAACCCATACTATCAGATCCGTCTCAAAGGAACCATATGTCGCCCCCCCCCCCCCCTTTTTCCTCGCGGAGATCGAACATCAAAGGGGTTTGCATTTTTGAAGAGTCACCACCTAATGATTTGGGGTGCGTTAGGGCACCTAAGGGGTTCATCTACAACTACGTTGTTAACCAGAGATATGGTAAGGGCTTGAGATTATCCTAAGAGGAAGGTGTTAGGCACCCCTCAGGATCCACACGCGTGGTTCCGGGTCAAACAGATTTTGTGAATTTGTATAGTTTTAGCAAAACAAACAAGTAGGGCTCCAATAATAGGGGATTTAAGTCTAAGTATACAGATATTTGAAAACAATTAATGAAAAGGTTATATTTTGAAAAGAGTTACAATATAAAAGTAAAAGGGTATCCTAGGTTTATAATATGGATCACATCAATGCAATACCCGGTATGACACTCCTCAAAGAGGGGCTACACGTGGTATTAGCGCACCGGTCATCATATCCATATTCTACCTTTTCCCACCCCGTGAAGGTAACTAAAGCACGTGTTGGTCACAAACTCTAATGCATGTTGTTACCCCTCCCTTTCCTATCAGTCCTGGAGGAATTTAGGACTTCTATCCTATAAAGGATGTGTTAGGCTAACCCTCAAGTTTTAAAGGTAAAATACTAGGGCGACATATAATAAACAAGTAGGACTGCAGATAAAAAGGGAGCATGTAAAACAGGAAAGGGCTCACATATACCTCCTCACACATTGCACATAAACAGTATGTCTCATACACAAATTGAGGGCAGTATTGTTAGTTAAAACCCTAAAGCATGATGTCTAGGTGTTTTTAAGAATGTATGCAGATATTCAGACTTGTCTTATGACTCGGAAGGAATCCTAATCAGTTTGCCTACTGAGTTAGAACCTGTTGAGTATTAGGCAGCGTATACAAAGGAGCGGATTTCCAGTTTTTAACAGTTTGATCACCTAAGGCTTGCCTAGGTGCGAGACATTATTCCAGTTTCAGAAGTGAGAAAAAGAAAACCGTTTGAGATTAGATCACCTAAACATGTTGTTCTAGGTGTTCAAAACACAGAATTATTACCAGTTATTTAGAAAACCAAACGAAGCTGTTTAATATCATTTTTATGCATTAATAGTTAAACTAGGTGCATTTAAGCGAGCATAAAAATCCTGAAACATGATATCTAATGCACAAGTAGGAATTCAGAATGAGGCAGAATCCTAAACATGCTTTCTATATGCACAAATATTACAGCGTTAAACATGACTTTCAGAATATGCAAAGATGAGATGCTCATTAGGTTGTTTATCCTAAGACATGATTTCTAAGTGTGCATGGCAGAACAAGTATGCATGAGCTTATAACAGTAATTCTGTTGCTGTCATTAACCCTATATCAGGATCTCTAAGTGACATGAGATGCTGAATACAATACCATAAATCCTAGGTAATATGATATGCATGGCATGCTTGAGATGTTGTATCTAGACATGGTTGTTATTGCATATATAAGGAAAATAAACCTAGAAACATGATCTCTACCTTTACTTATGCTATAGCATGCATATCCCTACCCATTTTCACTATCCACCCCAAGATTGTTCTTTACAAACAATTATTACAAGCCTTTGAATATGAATTACATAACCAAAAGAAAAAGAAGAAGTTAACTATATGAAGCCTTCATATAGGCCCAAGTCTCCAGCTCCTCAATGTCATGTGTTATTTCACAACCTTTCATAATCCGGGTGTGGTAGAGTTCCGTAAGGATCTCAGAGGATCCCAGGCAGTGCTCACACCCAGATTTCATAGCCAAGATGGAGTAAGTGCAGTGTAGGAAGGGCCAGCTCTTGTGTTTCAACGTTCAGAAGAAGCTCAAAGGTCACAGATCTTACTCAGACAGCCGGAGGTGGCCGAAAATGGCATGAGAACCCATGGGGTGAGTGAACCGCATTCTGGTTCCTCTGAGGGACTCAAGGTGGTGATACCCGGTGTAGAAAAGGTCGAGAAATGATGAGAGACCATGGTTTCCGGCAGGGGAGGTGGCTGGAGGAGATGAACGAACTTCATCGGAGAAGAGGGAAGGTGAGAAGGTTCTAGAGAGAACCTAGAGAGAACCAGAGAGAATGTGAGAGAATGGAGGAGGGGGAAATGAGA
>ML285802.1:54253-87887 GCA_005239495.1 Nicotiana undulata
GGGGGGGGGGGGGGGGGGGTAGTCGCTTAGGTTAATTAAGGAAGTGGTGTATCTGGATCGTTGATCAATTTTGATCAACGGACAAAATTGAATCCGGGTTGGGTCAGGTAGATTTAGGCTTGGGCTTGGGTATTGGGTTGTGTAATTGGGTTGGTTTAAATTAAATAGTCTAGAATTTAAATAGAAAAGGGTTAAATGTTAAATACCTAATCAAATAGATAAATAATTAACACAAAATAGCTAATAATTATATAAAAAATGAAATTAATGCTAAACAAGTGAAATTAAGGTAATTAATTAGTATTTAAAATATAACATGGCTGATTATTGAATTAAAATAGCATAAAGTGTATAATTAGGCTATAATTGCAAAGTCACTGCAATTATAGCCAAATAATGCCAATTTGACTACTTTGTGAAATAATTAAATCCTAATAGGATTAAAAATGATATATTGAGCTAGGAAATATTTTGAAATTACTTATAACATAGTTTATGAATAATTATTGAATATAAAGTACTTGAATAAATTGGAAAAGAAATTAATAAAAATATGAAAAATTATGGAAAAATACCAATCATTATAAAAAATGATTTTGAAGGTATATATGCAAATTTTAAAAATAGTTTGAAGAAAAATTGGGTATCAACAGCTGCCCCTCTTTTTGTCTGGGACGGATGAAAGAGTTGTCGGGTAAAGACATGATGGCCAATTTTGACCGAGTGAAATGGTTTAAAGAGATTTAGGCCGCACTCTGGTTTTTGAGTTGCCTACATATCCCTGGTTTTACAGGAATCAGGCCGTATGTAGTTCAGGAGTCCTCGTCGAAGTATACCGATGAAGTTTCACAAGAACGGACGCACCGTATAGGGTTAGGTGAACAAACGGCTTACGGGAATGGTTAGGAGAATTGGAGCAGGACTGCTCCTACCAGGATGACCGTTGCTCGCCGGATTTCCTGTAAACGACACAAACGTATATTGCGTAATTTAAACATGATGCAAATTCCCGTTGGACCATGAATGTTGTCTTCGGACGGTTAAGGATGACGTCCTCAGACCATGACGTCATGGGCTATGAGTTGCTTGATGACGGATTCGCAGGCCATGAAAATGATGTTCTCGGGTCATGAGGATGGTGCCTCCGTACGATGACGCATTTGAATAATAATATGCAAAATGGAAAGAGATCCTCAGGCCATGGCATGGTGTTCTCGGGCTATGAAGATGGTGCCTCCGAACGATGACGCCTTTGGATAAGTTGGCGATATTTCAGCCCATGAAGATGCAATAGTATGATGCTGACAAGACAGAGCTTAGTCTTGCGAATTAAAGGGGCAGAGCTTAGCCCGAAAGGAAGCGAAGTAAGTGGTTCTTGAGTCAGTAGTCATTCTTGAAAAGTAGATTGGAGGCAGAGCTTCGCCTCAGAAGGCAGAATGGTAGCCTTATGCAAATGCAGGTGGAGGTAGCGCTTAACCTCGGAGGGCAGAATGGTAGCCTTATGCAAGTTGGAAGGCAGAATGGTAGCCTTACGCAGAGATGTGAATGCAGATGGAGACAGCGTTTAGTCTCGGAAGGCAGAAAGGTAGCCTTATGCAAGGATGCAGATGCAGATGGAGACAGCGTTTAGTCTCGGAAGGCAGAAAGGTAGCCTTATGCAAGGATGCAGATGCAGATGGAGACAGTGTTTAGTCTCGGAAAACAGAAAGGTAGACTTATGCAAGGATGCAGATGCAGATGGAGACAATGTTTAGTCTCGGAAGGCAGAAAGGTAGACTTATGCAAGGATGCAGATGCAGATGGAGACAGCGTTTAGTCTCGGAAGGCGGAAAGGTAGCCTTATGCAAGGATGCAGATGCAGATGGAGACAACGTTTAGTCTCGGAAGGCAGAAAGGTACCATTATGCAGGGAATAAAATGACAGTAGAAATTCTTAGCTGATAGCAGATTGCAACATTGTGATTATTGTGAGTGTTGTGACTACGAAGCATTATTTGTATTGATAGTAGATGCCGGCGAGTGTGATGGTTTCGAGGATTGTGATTTTGAACAAGTTCGTTCTTTGTGGGGACATTGAACTTTGGGCATTTGCAATTGTGATGAAATTTGAGACTTATCTGCATGTTTGTTCCTTGTGCCTGCATCCAAAGAAAAATCGTGAATTCTGTAAAAGGGGGAAGGTTAGCTCGTATCCCCGTTGGCTTTGCTTGACTTGTTCGGCTTGATCTGACGATACTGTCTGTATAATTGGGGTATCATTTTCTAAACAAGCTGTTTTCAAGAGTAAATATGCATGACTATGCAAAGATATAACATAAAAATATAATTTAAAATAGTTTTGGATGAACCGACGACCGTGACATGGTTCGAGACATTGCAACCTCTCTTGCTACGGAATTTTGAGGGTCCTCCTCAAAATTCTGCGTCAGTTTGACGGGTGAATGCTTCTGATTGCTGCTTGCGTGGCGATTAGTTGAACTTGCTTCGGAATTTTGAGGGTCCTCCTCATACCTTGTTGCCCCAGTTTCCAATTGCGGGGGGAAATGAATTTTTGTATTGAATTGTGATCGAACCGATAGGGCTGCCTACGTATCCCCTCTTAAACGGGAATCAGGTCAGGCGTAGGTCAATTTTACATCACTGATAGAAGTATAAAGGATTACACATAGTAACGCTTGACTGTATCTGAATTGATTGGTTTTGGCCAGACTTCTCCATCCATTTTTGCTAGTATAAGAGCTTCTCCTGTCAGAACTCGGTGAACCATGTATGGACCCTGCCAGTTGGGAGAGAACTTCCCTTTGGCTTCATCTTGATGTGGAAAGATTTTCTTTAACACCAGCTGCCCCGGTGTGAACTGTCTCGTCTTGACTTTCTTATTAAAGGCTCTGGTCATTCTATTCTGATAAAGTTGACCGTGACACACTGCATTCATTCTCTTTCCGTCTATGAGGGTTAACTGCTCATAACGGTTATTTACCCACTCTGCATCGTTGAGCTTAGCTTCTTGTATGATCTTTAGGGAAGGAATTTCTACCTCAGCGGGAATAACAACTTCTGTACCATAAACCAACATATAGGGATTTTCCCCGGTTGATGTACGGATTATGGTGCGATATCCCAGTAGGGCAAATGACAACTTCTCGTGCCACTGCTTGTGCTCCTCTATCATTTTCCTCAATATCTTCTTGATGTTTTTGTTAGCGGCTTCTACATCTCCATTCATTTGAGGTCGGTAGGCTGTGGAATTCTTTCTTCTCTGATGGCGACATGTGAATGTTGATTCGTGTTTCCTTGACATTTTCTGAGTCTCCCAAGTTGATAACTTCGGTCTTGTCCATGTTGGACTTAGGTCTGTTCTCAAAATTCTCAACTTCTTTAACAATCTCGTCGGGTATGTCATCTTCATCTGAATCAATGTCCATTTGTTGCGTTGTCTCGTTGCATGTCACGGTCATCAGTTAATCAAGACAAGTAATAGTAATGATGTATAGGTAAAGTAATGAGAGAAAATGATAGCAATAAATATTGATTCATAAGAAAAACTGAAAATGCTTTTGATAAATTGAATAATTGTTTTGATCATTTGAAGATCTTGTTGCATGAATTAAAATGCGAAAAAGGAAATCATTTTGTGAAGAAAAACAATGGATAGTTCTTGTTTTAGCCTTGCTACCCCGAGGCTTGTCGGGCTTTGGTTGTCCTGATAGTCCAATTCTTGAGGTATGTCCCTTTGCTCACAGCCTGTATGGAAGGGCCTTCCTCCCCCTCCTCCTCGAGAATAACGCAACAGTCCATAGCACCGTCCTCCAGAAACAAGTTCCTGATTGCTGGAAGTGTTTCTTCTTCGTCTGATCCATAAATAATGTCGGCTTGTTGGAAGGTCTGCTCTAGATGTGGTACTAGCTGCTCCAAATGGTAGTAAGGACCGCGCCAAGGTGGCGACCAGTCTTTATATTCTTGCCAGGTATAGTCGTACCCCAGACCAAAAGTGGTGCCATGGCTTTCGATCTTGATAGGTTTGGAGATTCCTTGGAGGTTCTTGTCGAGCCCTTTGCCAAGCTCGTACCCACTCCAGCTTAGTATACTCTCGATTTTTCTATCCCACCATTTTTCTTTGTCGATAGCATTGACCCGTTCAATATGGTGGTAAGTTTCTCCACCTAGATTACTTCTTCCCTCGATTGCCGGAATAGTACCATGAATAATCACCTCTTGGTGATTCCATTCAAATTTCACTGCCTGATGCAGCGTTGATGCTACGGCCCCAGTAACATGGATCCAGGGTCATCCTAATAACAAGTTGTAGGATGCTAGTACATCTATCACTTGGAAGTCCACTTCGAACCAAGTTGGCCCCATTTGTAGGCATAGGCTTATCTCACCAATGGTGGACCTTTGAGATCCGTCGAAAGCTTTCACATTAATTGCTCCATCCTTTATCTCATGCAGCCCTTTACCCAATTTCTTGAGCGTTATCAATGTACATATGTTAAGACTGGATCCTCCATCGATCAAGACTCTGGGGATGAAATAATCTTCGCATTGCACAGTGATATGCATCGCATTGTTATGGCCCAACCCTTCTGGAGGCAGCTCGTCCTCATGGAAAGTGATCTTATGGCTTTCCAACACTTGGCCCACCATATTGGCCATTTCCCCGCTGGTGATATTGTTCGGCACATATGCTTCGTTCAACACCTTCAAGAAAGCACTCATATGAGTCTCAGAATTCTGTAGCAAAGAGAGAATGGATATTTGTGCTGGCGTCTAATTCAATTGGTCCATGACCGAGTACTCCTTGGCCTGTACTTTCCTCCAAAGTTCGTCCGGACCTGTCTCAATAAGGGGAGGCCTATCGGAAGCCTTCCTGCTGGATTCAACCAGATGTTCAGGGGCATAAACTCTACCAGTTCTTGGCATACCCTGTGTTGCGACAACTTCTTCAGTCTTGACCTTGCCTTTTCTTCTCGCCTCAGTTGTATAGTCCCAAGGTATAGTATTTGTATAGAAGGGTGGCGTGGTTGACATCGCCACTGGGATTGGTGCGGCTATCCTTACTTCAAATGGAATATGTGCATGGGGTGGCAAGGTTGCAACCTCAAATGGTGCAAGGGCATTTTCCGGAGACACGAACTCAACTTCAATTGGTACTGCTGTCTTTGCGGGTGGAGCCGCTTCAAACTCAAGAGGTATGGACATATTTACCTCAACATCCTTAGACGGTTGAATCTGGACTATGATCGAGTTGAGAGTGACTGGCAGAGGATTGTTGAGGACGTTCGGAGCAGATGCTTTTGCCATAATGATTTTGTTATCAATCAAGGACTGTATCTTGTCTTTCAAAGGGCGGCATTCATCGATGGTGTGCCCCATCATGCTGGAATGGTATGCACAGGATTTGTTTGGGTTAACCCACTGAGAAGTATTCTCAAGGGTTACAGTAGGGATGGGGGTGGCATAACCAGCAGCTTTGAGCTTCTCATACAGCTGGTCGATGGGTTTAGCGATGGAGGTATACTGTTTTGGAGGTCTGCGATCAAAATTAGGACGAGGTCTAGGGAAGTTTTTGCGTGCAGGGGGTGATTGGTAATGGGATGGCTGGGAATTATAAGCGTGGTAAACAGGAGCGGGTTGAGAGTATCTGGGTTAAGTAGGTTGATATGTCGGTGGTGAAGATGATTGATAAGTTCGTGGTAGAGCTTGGTATGAGGGCGAGGGTGCTTGGTAATTCGAGGTTGGTTGGTATGTGAGTGGTGGTTTTGGGTAGATTTGGTATTTGAGGGGATTCTGTTCTCTGTTCAACCATCACGGCTCCCACATCCCTTTTCTTGGACACACCACCGGACTGTAAAGACTTATTCGTATCTTGCAAGGCTTCTAAGTTTGTGACCATGCCACTTTTAATACCTTCTTCAATCCTTTCACCTAATTTGATAATGTCGGAGAACTTGTGGTTCTCAATCATCATCAACCGTTCATAGTATTGCGGGTCCTAATCCTGGACAAAGAACTTGTTCATTTGCTCTTCCTCTAAGGCGGGTTTGACCTTAGCAGCTTCGGACCTCCAACGAGTAGCATACTCGCGGAATGTCTCCTTGGGCTTCTTATTCAAATTCTGAATATAGAATACATCTGGTGCGTTCTATGTATTAAATCTGAATCTCTCCATAAAGTCAGATGCCATGCTCACCCAGTTTGACCACTTATTGGGATCTTGGCTGATGTACCAAGACAACGCATCTCCTTTCAAACTCCTCATGAACAGTTTCATGCGGATCCTTTCATCCTTCCCCACTCCAACCAGATTGTCACAATAAGTCCTCAAATGGACCCTTGGATCACCTGTACCATAAAATATTTCGAACTTCAGAGGTTTGTACCCCTAAGGTAGTTCAACATCAGGTTGTATGCAGAGGTCCTCATAATTCAACCCTTCGACTCCTTTGATTCCCTCGACGCCTTGAACCCGACTGGTCATCTTCCTAAGTTCCTCGGCCATGTTCTTGATAAGCAGGTCCTTTTTATCAAACTCAGGTGTGTATGGGGTAGGTTTAACGGAGTGAGGCACGGTATCCACGTAGATAGGATTGTTTTGGTGGCACGATGCATTGGTGTGGGAATGGTTCTTTGTGGAGTCTTGAGGCTCTGGGATAAGTAGTGGAGTGTTATTGGGGTATGGTAGGTGTTGCATTGGTTCTTTGGTGGAATAGCGTGATGGCGAGGTGCGAGATGATTTTGCTGTTTTGGGACATTCTGAGGAGGTGTAAGGTTTTGAGTGTGGGAAAGTTGACGTCTGGGACGTTGAGGGAAAGTGACAGGTTGGCCAGATTTTGAACCTGATCAAGTTATTCTTGGAATTTCAATAACTTCTGTTCGAGTGGTGACATATTCTCATTAGGAACGCGACTACCCTGGCCATCAGTGGCCTCAACTCGTTCAGCTGTGATCTCCTTCCTGATGTTGTTTAAATCTTTCATTTTATTCTTGCCTTTAGGAGGACTAGGAGGAGGAGTGGGTGGAGGGCCCTGGATCTTGTGAGATAAGATGATGATGCCAGAGTGCACAAACTAACCTTTGGGGAGGGGAATAAATAAATAAAGAAACAAAACAAAAACAAAAAGGTAGCCAAGTTAGTGAGGATTATAAAAAAGTATTGCAGTATTTAAACACATAGTGTGGAAATATAAAGTGCGTCCTAATTTGGGAACCTCTTTTGTGACCGAGGTAAGCCTAGCAACAAATTGATTTGGAGAACTTAAAATGCTAAATGCCTCATTTTATTGATAAGTAAATAAACAAATCTCAAAACGGCACTAAATAAACAGGAAGTAAAGGTTACTAATGGCCGTTGGCCTTTCCTATCTACTTGGTCCCAGAAAGACCTTCCCCAGAATCGGCATTCTTGCTTCCCTCGAACAGCTTTCCCAGCTCGCGAAGTCCCAGCAACATGTATGCTCTGGCTAGATGTCCGCCTTCGGTCCCCTCAGCCTTTTGACAGTCTTCGACCCTCTTGAGGAATTTTTCCTCCAGCTCGACTATACCTCGTTCCAAGTATCCTAACCTCTTATTGGTGCTGATAGCCATGTCTTTCCACTCCTCGATCAACTTCTTGTTAGACTCATGTATTTCGCAGTGCTCATCCTCACATTCACGAATTCTTTTTTGCAGCTGGTTGAATTTGACTTGCGCCTCAGCCTTTTCATCTATAACCCTGTGGCCTTGAACATACCCTGGCTTTCCCAGACCATCCCAATTATCTTCAAACCAACCAGAATAGAAAGGGGCGCAACCGACATGATATCTGTCTGGCTCGATGGTGTCCTTCTCCGGTACAATCTTGCAGTGCCACATGTGTTGGGCTTGGCACTTGCGAGGACTATCATCATTTTGGAAGTCAGCTTAAAGATGACTCATCTTGTCGACCCTGGGTATGACTTTCTTCCTACCCGCTTGCCTCATAACTCAAAGAGGGACGTAAGGGTATGTTCCTCTTAGACCAATCAGTATCAGGAACGGTGCATCTCTGGAACGGGCAATGAACTCCTCTGTCGGAAACCACTCGAACATCCATTGGACATGTTCTTCGGTCAGACTATCAAAGAGCTCAACTCATCCTTTGTCATTCTCAGGTTGAGCGAACATGTCCGGGATATAATTCATTCGCTTTGGATGGTGGAAAGCGATGTGGTCATCCCATACCCTTCGATGAATTTCTTGTCAGTATTCGCCCTTTTGGAGATGTTCTATGAGCCAAAGCTGAAGTAGTGGAGCTCGATATATGTCTGCAATGATCATGGGCACAATGCTGAAGTTTTGCCCACCAATCCCTTCCATTAGTGTTTTGGTTACCATGGATAGTCTAGTATGGATTCTCTCTTTCTTCATTGGAAACACGATCAAACCCAAGAAGCAAAACATGAAGACGAAGACTCTACGATGGATGTGTCGCACAGATGTGATGGAAAACTCGTCATGGTAGGTACGGTATGATTTGTTGTGACCGTACCTTTCGTACAAATAGTCAAAATGGATGTACGATTCTTTTAAGCATACCAGTTCTGCATTCTTCTTCAAACCCATCATTTTAAGGAACCCTTTGCCTGTGCGGTTCTCAGACATTAGCAATCCCGGGGTTTCCTACACTAGGCCAGCCAGTCCTCCTATTTCTTCCAGCAAAGGTGTCATTTCGATGTCCCCAAAGCGGAACACGGCCCTTTCACAGTCCCAGAACAGGGTAACAACCTCTATTATCATGTTCTTAGGCTCGATTTCTAGGAGGGATGGTAGATTGCCCAAGTATTTTCTGATGAGAGCTTTGCCACTAGAGTGCAGGTCTTCCCACCAACTTAGTAGTCTCGGGTGGATATTGGAGACCATGCCGAATCTGAGGACTTCGTGCCTCATATTTATGCACGGCAAACAAGGTTAGGCACTTACCCCCACCAGACTTGACTATTTAATATCAACAATTAGCATGAAGCATTTAGTTCTCCAAATAAATGCACAGAACGTGATGACGTCCGTTTGGGTTTAGGAAACCCAGTGGACTTTGGACAAGGCTTTCTTATAAGCTATCGTGCAGACAACACTTTAGCTCAGCTAGGTTTGACCATGATGCATGCAATAGTATAACAGAGTAAGGTTTCTATAGGGTTTTAGACTGGTACCCTTGAGCGGACAACTCAAGAGGGAAAGGCACGAAACTGCGACTGCACCGCTTATCGACTAGTTTTACCACAAATAAGCCTTTCCGAATTCCGGGGGTAATAATATAGGAAGAGCGCAACCACTCATCAAGCGTTGCTATAGTATTTGTTTGGCACGAGTGGAGTATGAATTTTGAGCATGATTATGCAATAATAAGCATTAAAAATAGGTTGTCATGTATTTGCACATTAAGAAAGCGGTAAATACAACAGTTATAATTTAAAGCGGTTACAAAGGAAAATAAGGGAACATGTGAGTTTTGTGGAAATAATAAATACTTGGAAAAGATAAACAATTAATTGCACGTAAAAGGGGAGAAAAGGAAAGGGTGCAAATATCAAACAAAGCGTACTCAGATAAATTCACAAAGCGGTTTGTAATTGTAAAAGCCTATATTCCCCAGTAGAGTTGCCATATTGTCGCCCCCCCCCCCCCCCCCTTTCCCCGCGGGGCGGGGGGGGCGTGCAATTTTTTTGGGGAAACGCTTTNNNCCAGTAGAGTTGCCATATTGTCCCCCCCCCCCCCCCACCTTTTCCTCGCGGAGATCGGGGTTCATGACATTTGGTTGAGGCAACTCTTTCCTTTTGGGAAAGGGGTTTGCATTTTTTAAGAGTGGCCACCTAACGATTTGAGGTGCGTTAGGGCACCTAAGGGGTTCATCTACAACTACGTTGTTAACCAGAGATAGGGTAAGGGCTTGAAATTATCCTAAGAGGAAGGTGTTAGGCACCCCTCATGATCCACACGTGTGGTTCCCGGCCAAACAGCTTTTGTGAATTTGTACAGCTTTAGCAAAACAAACAAGTAGGGCTCAAATAATAGGGGATTTAAGTCTAAGTATACAGATATTTGAAAACAATTAATGAAAAGGTTATATTTTGAAAAGAGTTACAATATAAAAGTAAAAGGGTATCCTAGGTTTATAATATGGATCACATCAATGCAATACCCGGTATGACACTCCTCAAAGAGGGGCTACACGTGGTATTAGCGCACCGGTCATCATATCCATATTCTACCTTTTCCCACCCCGTGAAGGTAACTAAAGCGCGTGTTGGTCACGAACTCTAATGCATGCTGTTACCCGTCCCTTTCCTATCAGTCCTGGAGGATTTTAGGACTTCTATCCTATAAAGGATGTGTTAGGTTGACCCTCAAGTTTTAAAGGTAAAATACTAGGGCGACATATAATAAACAAGTAGGACTGCAGATAAAAAAGGAGCATGGAAAACAGGAAAGGGCTCACATATACCTCCTCACACATTGCACATAAACAGTATCTCTCATACATAAATTGAGGGCAATATTGTTAATTAAAACCCTAAAGCATGATGTCTAGGTGTTTTTCAGAATGTATGCAGATATTTTGACTTGTCTTATGACTCGGAAGGAATCCTAATCAGTTTGCCTACTGAGTTAGAACCTGTTGAGTATTAGGCAACGTATACAAAGGAGCGGATTTCCAGTTTTTAACAGTTTGATCACCTAAGGCTTGCCTAGGTGTGAGACATTATACGAGTTTCAGAAGTGAGAAAAAGAAAACCATTTGAGATTAGATCACCTAAACATGCTGTTCTAGGTGTTCAAAACACAGAATTATTACCAGTTATTTAGAAAACCAAACGAAGCTGTTTAATATCATTTTTATGCATTAATAGTTAAACTAGGTGCATTTAAGCGAGCATAAAAATCATGAAACATGATATCTAATGCACAAGTAGGAATTCAGAATGAGGCAGAATCCTAAACATGCTTTCTATATGCACAAATATTACAGCGTTAAACATGACTTTCAGAATATGCGAAGATGAGATGCTCATTAGGTTGTTTATCCTAAGACATGATTTCTAAGTGTGCATGGCAGAACAAGTATGCATGAGCTTATAACAGTAATTCTGTTGCTGTCATTAACCCTATATCAAGATTTATAAGTGACATGAGATGTTGAATACAATACCATAAATCCTAGGTAATATGATATGCATGGCATGCTTGACATGTTGTATCTAAACATGGTTGCTATTGCACATATAAGGAAAGTAAACCTAGAAACATGATCTCCACCCTTTACTTATGCTATAGCATGCATATCCCCACCCATTTTCACTATCCACCCCAAGATTGTTCTTTACAAACAATTATTACAAGCCTTTGAATATGAAACAATGTCCTCTCCTACGAATGATACTTCCTCATCGGAGAAATACGTTTTCAATGGTTCGTATTCTCCGCCCATAGGATTTTCAGCAAGATGATCGGCTAATGCTTGTCCCTTGACCGACTTTTGAGTTACATAAATGATGTCGAACTCACTTAACAGGATCTGCCATTTAGCTAGCTTTCCAGTGGGCATGGGCTTCTGAAAGATGTACTTGAGCGGATCCATCCTTGATATGAGGTACGTTGTGTAGGCCCATAAATAATGCCTCAGCTTCTGTGCGACCCAAGTCAAAGCACAACAGGTGCGCTCTAATAGAGAATACCGGGCCTTATACGGAGTAAACTTCTTACTGAGGTAGTAAATTGCTTGCTCTTTCCTCCCTGTTTCGTCATGTTGCCTAAGAACGCAACCGAAAGCTCCATCTAATACGGCCAGGTAGAGTAATAGGGTTTTACCTGGCTCTGGGGGTACCAAGACTGGTGGTGTTGATAGGTACTCTTTGATTCTGTCAAAGGCTTTTTGACAATCCTCAGTCCATTTGGTGGCAGCATCCTTTCTTAGAATTTTGAAAATTGGTTCACAAATGACGGTAAACTGGGCTATGAACCGGTTGATATAATTGAGCCTTCCCAGAAAGCTCATAACATCCATCTTATTCTTCGGTTGTGGTAATTCCTGAATGGCTTTGAGTTTGGATGGATCCAATTCTATTACCCGGCGTCTTACAATGAACCCCAGTAACTTCCCAGCAGGAACCCCGGATGCACACTTTGCAGGGTTAAGTTTCAGATTGTATCTCCTTAACCTATTGAAGAACTTTCTCAGATCTTCCATGTGATCAACATCTTTCTTTGATTTGATGATGACGTCGTCTACATATACCCCGATCTCTTTGTGAATAATATCATGGAATATAGTAGTCATGGCCCTCATGTAAGTGGCCCCTGCATTCTTTAGACCGAATGGCATCATTTTGTAGCAATACACTCCCCACGGCGTAATGAATGTCATTTTCTCAACATCTTCCTCGTCCATCCAAATCTGATGGTAACCAGCAAAACAATCTACAAAGGACTGTAGTTCGTGCTCGGCACAGTTATCAATTAAGATGTGTATGTTTGGCAAGCAGAAATCGTCTTTCGGACTGGCCCGGTTAAGATCCCGGTAGTCGACGCAGACTCTAACCTTCCCATCTTTCTTCGGTACAGGCACAATGTTAGCTAACCATGTAGGATATTCAACCACTCGGAGAACCCCGGCGTTGATCTGTTTGGTGACCTCCTCTTTGATTTTCAAGTTCATGTCTGGTTTGAATTTCCTGAGCTTCTGCTTCACTGGTGGGCATGTTGGATTGGTTGGAAGTTTGTGGGCCACAATAGATGTATTGAGGCCAGTCATGTCGTCATATGACCAGGCGAATATATCCTCATATTCCCTTAAGAATTCCGTATATTCCTCCTTTTCTCTGACGGCGACAGATGAATGCTGATGCGTGTTTCTTTGACGATCTCTACGTTTCCCAGGTTGACGAACTCAGTCTCGTCCAAGTTAGACTTAGGTCTATTCTCAAAGTTCTCAACCTCCTTAATAATGTCCTCAGGTATATCATCCTCGTCTGACTCGGGATCCGTTTGTTGCGTTGCCTCGTTGCAGGTCACGGTCGTCGGTTCATCAAGATAAGTAATAGTAATGTTGTATAAATAAAGTAATGGGGAGGAAAACAGTAACGAGTAAATATGAGATTTATAAAGAAACTGGAAATGCTTAGATAAATTGAATAATTGTTTGAACATAGGAGCTCTTTCTTGCAGAAATTAAAAATGCGAAAAGGAAGAAAATTCTTTAAATAAATAAACTGTAAATAATGCTCGTTTTGTTAGCCTTGCTACCCTGAGGCTCGATGGGATTTGGTTGTCCTGACGTACCAATTAATGAGATGTGATCCCTTGCTCACGACTTGTATGGAAGGGCCTTCCTCCCCCTCCTCTTCAAGAATGACACAGCAGTCCATATCCTTATCATCCAGAAATAGATCCCTTATTGCCGCTAGCGCTTCCTCCTCATCTGTACCATATGTGATGTCAGTTGGCTGAAAAGTCTGCTCTATGCGGGGTATTGGCTGCTCCAATGGGTAGTAGGGGCCGCTCCATGGTGGCGACCGGTCCTTGAACTCCTTCCAAGTGTACTCGTACCCTAGACCAAAAGTAGTACCGTGCTTCTTGAGTGTTATTGGCTTTGTTATTCCTTGAAGATGCTTACCGAGCCCTTTACCCGGCTCGTACCCTTGCAAGTTCAATATGCTTTCGGTCTTACTGCCCCACCAATTGTCTTTGTCAATGGCGTTAACACGATCTATGTTGTGATAGATTTCTCCCCCCAACTTCCTCCTTCCATCGATGATCGAAAAGGTCTGGCGACCATAGATACGGTTGCTACCATCGCCATGAATGATTACCTCTTGATGATTCCATTCAAACTTCACAACTTGATGTAGGGTTGATGCTACGGCCCCAGCAACGTGGATCCAAGGTCGTCCCAACAGTAAATTATAGGATGCGGGCACATCTATTACTTGGAAATCTACATCGAACCAAGTTGGTCCCATCTGTAAGCTTAAGGTGAATTCTCCCATGGTGGACCTCTGCGAACCATCGAAGGCTTTTACGTTAATCTCTCCTTCCTTTATCTCATGTAGACTCTTGCCCAATCTCTTGAGTGTGACCAACGGACAAAGGTTGAGGCTGGAACCCCCATCAATTAGGATCCTTGTGATGAAGTAATCCTCACACTGTACGGTGATGTGTAGTGATCTATTATGCCCTAGCCCCTCGGGCGGTAGCTCATCTTCGTGGAAGTGATCTTGTGAATTTCCAGTATCTGGCCCACCATGTTGGCCATTTCCCCACTGGTGATATTGTCTAGCACGTATGCTTCACTCATCACTTTTAGCAAAGCACTCCTGTGAGTTTCAGAATTTTGTAACAGGGAGAGGATGGATATACGAGTTGGCATTTTGTTCAACTTGTTGAGGATTGAGTATTCCTTGGCTTGTATCATTCTCCACTGATCATCTGAACCTGTTTCAATGATGGGGGGACGGTTGTTGGCCTGCTTTCTAGACTCGGCCAAATGTCCGGGAGCATAAACTCTGCCAGTTCTTGTCATATCCTGTGCAGCGATGGATTCTTCAGACTTGCCTTTACCTTTCCTCCTTGCCTCAGCGATATAGTCCCACGAAATGGCGTCTGAATAAAAGGGTGTCGTTGTTGACATTGCCACTGGAATAAATATGGTCATTCTTATTCCTGCCGGAGTATATGTTATAGATGGCCGGATTGCAACTTCGAGCGGTCGCACAAACTCGACTTCGTTCGGTCTTGGGGCCTTTCCCTCGGCGGGTGGCCTTGATTCAACCTCAAGTGGAATGGACATGCTTACCTCAACTTCCTCAGATGGCTGCATCTAGATCACGATCGGATTAAGAGTAATCACAGGCTTCTTCGGATCACCGTCGGTAATTAGCCCAATTGATCCCTCGGGATCCCAATTATCTTCAACCTCAATCATGTGGACACTGCCTTTATGGTCGGGCAGTGGATTATTGCGAACATTAGGAACAAGGTCCTTGGCTACAATGATCTTTTTATCTATGAGGGTTGGTATCTTGTCTTTCAGGGAACGACATTCCTCGATGATGTGTCCCTTCATGCCAGAGTGGTAAGCACAGGTTTTGTTTGGGTTGACCCATTGAGATGGGTTCTCAGGGATGACAGCGGGGATGGGTGCAACATAACCGGCGGCTTTAAGATTTTCATATAATTGGTCAATGGGTTCAGCTATGGCAATATACTGTTTTGGTGGACGACGGTCAAAGTTTGGGCGAGGTCTCAGGAAGTTTTGGCGATTAGGTGGTGATTGATAGTGAGAAGGTTGATAATTGTAGGCATTACAGACGGGAGCTGGTTGTGAGTATCTGGGAGAGGTAGGCTGATATGTGGATGGTGGAGTTTGGTAGGTGGGTGAGGGTGTCTGGTATTAAGGTGAAGGTTCTTGGTAACTTGGAGCTGGTTGGTATGTGAAGGAAGGTGGGGGGTATACTTGGTATTTGGGAGGGGACTTGGCTTGCTGTGCCACCATCACGGCTCCTACATCCCTTTTCGTGGACACACCACCGGATTGCAGAGCTTTATTGGTAGTCTGTAAGGCTTCAAAGTTAGTAACCATACCGTTTTTTATGCCTTCCTCGATTCTCTCTCCCAACTTGATGATATCAGAGAACTTGTGTCCCTCGACCATCATCAGCCGCTCATAGTACCGAGGATCCTGAGCGGGCACAAAGAATTTCTTCATTTGTTCTTCTTCCAAGGATGGCCTGACTTTGGCAGCCTCTGACCTCCAACGAGTAGCATACTCGCGAAAAGTCTCAATTGGTTTCTTCTTCAAGTTCTGGATGTAGAATACATCCGGTGCATTCTCTGTGTTGAATCTGAATCTACCCATGAAGTCAGTAGCCATATTCACCCAATTGATCCATTTATTTGGATCATGGTTGATGTACCAGGATAGTGCATCACCTTTCAAACTCCTCATGAAGAGTTTCATGCGGATCCCTTCATCTTTCCCCACGCCGATCAATTTGTCGCAGTAAGTCCTCAGATGGACTCTCGGGTCACCAGTACCATCAAACATCTCGAACTTAGGAGGTTTGTTCCCCTCGGGCAGTTCAACATCGGGCGGTATGCAAACATCCTCATAGTTCAATCCCTCAACCCCTTTAACTCATTCGACGCCCTGAACTCGGTTGGTCAATTTCTTGAGTTCCTCTGCGAAATTCTTGATGAGCTTGTCCTTCTCGTCGGACTCATAGGTGTGCGATGTGGAATGAGCTACGGTTTTCACGTAAAAGGGGTTGTCATAAGCCCGGAAGTGGTCTCTCGTCTGATCCTGGGGAGGCTGAGTGTTGTGGTGACATGTGTTGCGTGGTGCTGGTGGAACGGGATCTTTGGGGTGATTGGGTTGTTTTGGGACGTTTTGGGGTAAAATGGGGTTCAGAGTATTTGGGAAGTGAACGTCTGGAACGTTGAGGGAGAATGATAAGTGGGCCAAATTCTTGACTTGGTAAAGTTCCTCTTGGAACTTCAGCAGCTTCTTCTCTAGTGGAGACATACCCTCGTGCAGAACCTGAATACGCTGACCATCAGTGATCTCAACCTGTTCATCCCTGTTGTCTTTTCTAGTACCGCTTGCATCTGCCATCTTAGTTTTACCCTTGCTTTTTCCTTTGGGAGGACTGGGAGGAGGAGTAGGAGGAGGGCCCTTTGATCTGGTGCAATAAGCTGTTGATGCCAGAGTGCACGAACTAACCTTTGGGGAAGGAGAATAACTAACAAAAAAGGCAGTGAAGTTAGTGAAGATTATAAAGAATATTGCGGTAATTTAAACACGTAATGCGAAAATGTAAAACGCATCCTAAGTTGGGGAACCTCTTTATGCCCGAGGTAGGCCTAGCGACAAATTAATTTGGAGAACTTAAATACTAAATGCCTCATTTTATTGATAATAAAATATACGAATCCAACTTGACTCTAAAAATACGAAAATGTAAAATGTTACTAATGGCCAGGGGCCTCATTACATCAAAAGCAAAATAAAGACAAATCCTATCTATTTGGTCTTAGAAAGACCTTCCCCACCTCTACTTGCCTTGATCAACATTCCCATCTCGCGGAGTCCCAGCAGTAAGTAGGTCTTAGCTAGAATTCCTACTTCATTTCCCTCGGTCTTTTGACAAGTCTCGATCCTCCTAAGGAACTTTTCCTCCAAGTAAACTATGCCTCGTTCCCAGTGTGCTAGCCTCTGGGTGGAAGTGATGGCCATGTCCTTCCATTCCCCGATTAGCTTTTTGTTGGCTATGTGGATTTTGTGATGATCTTCTTCACAGTCACGGAGCCTTTTGCGAAGCTGGTTGAGCCTAGTTGTCGCCTCGGCTTTCTTATGTATGACCCTATGTCCTTGAGCGAACCCTGGCTCAATACTTCCTCCCCAGTTATCTCCCAACCATCCCAGATAGTAAGGATAGCAACCAGCGTGATACCTATCAGGCTCGATAGTATCCTTCTCCAACCGGATCCTGCAGTTCCACAATTGCTGAGATTGACACTTGTGAGGGCTGTCGTCATCTTGGAAGTCCGCCCTGAGATGACTCATTTTTCGACCCTTGGGATGACTTGCTTCCTCTCTGCCTGCCTCATGACGTGAATCAAGATGAAAGGGTATGTCCCTCTAAGACCAATCAGTATCAGGAACGGGGTGTCTCTAGTACGAATGATGAATTCGTCGGTCGAGAACCACTCGAACATCCATTGGATCTGATCCTCGGTCAGATTTTCCAATAACTCGACCCACCCATTGGCATTTTTTGGCTGTGCAAACATGTCGGGGATGTAGTTTATACGCTTAGGATGATGGAAAGCAATATGATCATCCCAAACTCTCCTATGTATGTCTTGACGGTAGTCACCTCTTTGCAAATGCTCGGTGAGCCAAAGTTGAAGTAACAGGTAGCAACCCTCAAAATATTTCGCTCCTCGTTGACAGTTCTCCAAAGATCGGTATATGTCAACAACAATCATAGGTACAATGCTAAAATCCTGCCCGTCAATCCCTTCCATCAGAGTCTTGGTAATCATAGCCAATCTAGTGTGGATTCTCCCCTTCTTTGTTAGGAAGACCATCAATCCCAAAAAAAACAGAATATGAAGACGAATACACGGCGGTGAATGTGTTTTAGAGAGGTGAGGGCGAACTCTTCCTGATATGTGCAGTAAGACTGACTACGACCATACCTCTCGTACAAATAGTCAAAAGGTATGTACGAGTCTTCCAAGCAGACTAAATTCAGATTCTTCTTGAGTCCCATCATCTTGAGGAAACCCCGACCTGTTCGGTTTTCAGGCATCAATAACCCTTGAGACTCCCAAGGCAAACCAGCTAAACCCCCTATCTCCTCTAGCAGCGGTGTCATCCAATTGTTCCCAAATCGAAAAACCGACCGATCACAGTCCCAGAATAAGGTGGCAGCCTCTATCATCATGTTATTAGGCTGAATGTCCAAAAGAGAGGGCAAGTTGCACATGTGTTTTCTGACTGTTGTTTTGTCGCTTGAATGCAAGTCTTCCTACTAGTTTAGAAGTTTTGGGTGGATGTTGGTGACCACGCCGAATCTGGGGACCTTGTGCCTCATCTCTACAAAATAAACAGGTTAGGCCCTTACCCCTACCGGACTCGACTATTTAACATCAATAATTAGCAATGAGCGTTTAAGTTCTCCAAATAAATGCACAGAACATGAAGGCGTCCTTTTGGGTTCCAGGGAAACCCAATAGACTTTGGACAAGGCTATCTTAAAGGCTATTGTGCGGACAAAACGTTAGCCTGGTTAGGTTTAACCATGATGCATGCAACATACAATAGAGTAAGGTTTCTATTGGGGTTTTAGACTGGTACCCTTGAGCGGACAACTCAAGGGGGAAAGGCACGGAGCCGTCGACTGCACCGCTGATCGACTAGTTTTACCGCAAATACGCCTTTCCGAATTTAGGGGTGATAGTATTGGAATAGCGCAACCACTCATTGTAAGCGTTGCTATAGGATTTGTTTGGCACGAGTGGAATATGAATGCGGAGCATGATATGTAATAATAAGCATTAAAACAGATAGGCGTGTATTTTCACGTTGAGGAAAACGCTAAAGAAAGAAAATACAACAGTTATAATGGAAAGTGATTACAACGAAAATACGAAGATATGTCAGTTACGTTTGGGTGAAATAAATACTTGCAAAAGTAAACAGTTAGCAGCATATAATAGGAAAAGGCGTAAGCATTTAGATGCAAATTTAAAGGTCCAAATTCACAAAGCAAATTGTAATGGTATAAGCTTAGGGTATTTCCCCAGCAGAGTCGCCATGCTATCGCACCCCCTTTTCCTCGCACGGGTTAGGTACGGAGAGATCGAGTTTATGACATTATGGACAACTCCTTAAAAGAAAGAGTTTAAGGAAGAGTCGCCACCTAACGATTTTATGGAGCGTTAGGGCACCTAGAGTTGATAACTCATGAACTAGTTCGCGTTACCAGAGATTGGGTAAGGGCTTGAAATTATCCCAAGGGGAATGTGTTAGGCACCCCTCAAGATCCACAACTGTGGGTCCCAGCCAATAAGTTTAGTGAATTTGGACGGGGAACAAGTAACAAGTAGGGTTCATATAAGAGGGGATTTCAAACAAGCTTAAAATTCATTTGGAGAAAGTGTAAAATAAACATTTGAAAAGAAACTGTCCTAGGTTTAAAGTAATACGGATCACTTTAATGAAATACTCGGTATGTCACACCTCGAAGAGGCGGCTACACGTGGTATTAGCGCACCGGTCATCATATCTGTATTCTACCCTTCCCACCCCGTAAAGGTTATTAAAAGTGCGTGTGTTGGTTACGAATGCTTATTGCGTGCCATTACTCGTCCCATCCTATAAGTCCTGGAGGGTGTTTAGGACTACTAATCCTACAAGGCAGGAACTAGGCTGAACCCTTAGGTTTAAAGGATAAAATACCAGGCGGCATACAAAACAAGTAGGACTGCACATAAAAGGGAACATATAAAGACAAAGAAAGGCTCACAGGTCCCTCCCCACATAGACATGTAAGTAGCACGTCTCAAACATGATTAAAGTCTCAAGACAGGTGTTCAAAATAGGAATTTTAGTAAATTAGTAGGTCGTAGTAATCTGAATTGGAAAACTTAGCGAAGACAGAAGATTTAATTAAGACCGATAGTTGATTTCAAAATATACAGTAGCTAAAGGCAGCGGTAAAAAACTTAGAAATATGCAGTGATTTAAAGCTTTCAGTAAACATAGATGAAAGTCATTAAAGCAGGGGTTTGAAGTAACATAGTGATTTAAATGATGAGGGACTAAAATACAGCGGCTTAGCATAGAGTAATAATTATTAGTTTACAGAGAACTTGTAGTAAAAGAAGTAGGGGGTGGTTTCAAAATATAGTAACTTTAAAGACATATAAAGCAAGGATTCGAAATGGCACGATTTTGAGTAGAATGAGGCATCTTTTGAAATCTTAGTAGTTTGACAATATAATAGGACAAGAATCAGTGAAAATCAGTAAAAGGAAATAGATTCACAACTTCGAGACTGTTAAAAATAGAGAAGGAATTTTAATAAAAGTAAAATGAACTTCAGTGAGGTAAAACAGGAGTGGGAACAACAGGGTTCAAAATGTTCAAAGGGGCTAATTAAACTAGTAGAACATAATTGCTTTGATTTAATGCGTATAACGCCTAAAGTTTGCCTAAGCGTCGTATACATTGCCTACTTATTTTAAAGAGTGAACATGCATATTTGGATTCTGATTTTAATAGATACATGTTTGCAGGAAATTGTTTTAAATAGATTAACCGTATTTTATGGGAGTATTAGATTATGTTAACTAGGTATTCAAGTTCCGATAAATAAGAAGTCCTAAGGGCATGAAATCTAATGCACAAAGTATCATCCTAAAAACATGGTTTCTATATGTCATGTTTATAAAATGCATGAGCAATACATTATGAAAACCTTTGTTACTCATTTAGTTATACTAGGAACATGGTGTCAGATGGCGCGAATATAATAGATATGTTGAAATGAAGAACCTAAACATTATTTTTTTAATGCATGGTATGCATGTCCTAAGCATGATACTATTGCGCACATAGGGAAATAAAGCCTAAGTCATGATTTCTACCCATACTACACTAAACATGCATAATTCCCTCCCATATTCACTATCCAGCCCCAATCGTTTGTTTACAAATTATTACAGACCATAGAAAATGAATTACAGTAAATGCAAAGGGAAAAATAAGAAGTTATTCTATAGAAAGCCTTCAAACAGGCCAAGACTTCCAGCCTCACCCCTTTCGAGCTTCACAGCCTTACATAGCCTGGGTGCGGCAAAGCTCCCAAAGGCCCTTGTGAGGGCCCTGGCCAATACCAGCACCCAGCAGTTGCCAAAGTTGAGATAGGTGCAGTATAGAATTACCTGCCTCAGTGTGTCAAAGTTCAGAGGGAACTCAAGGTCCCTAAGAAATGCTCACACTGAAGGGGTGGAACCTAAAGGTCTAAGAGTAGATTGAAGTGCACGAAGGACTAAAAAAGAGTTGAGTCTGAAAAGGAGTTTTGAAATAACATGGCTTTAGAGGATACTATAAAGATCTTTTATGTAAAACCAGTTCGAAAAGGAAGCAGTAGAATCGTCACAACTCAGCAGGTATGCAGATTTCAAGAAAGCAAACACAAATAGGGGAAAAGGATCAGGGACAAGTAATGGTAGCAGTACATATGCAGTAATTAGTCCTTAGAGCAAAGTTACAGATTTTCACAAAATGTGATATGCCAAGAGTTTACCATATATTATAGATACGAAATCTGATAATACTAAGTATTATAGGTGCATTAGAATCCAGGCAATTGATAAAGAAAAATACGTAAAGAGATGCTGGATATGCAGACAGAAGAAGTAAAGAGTCACATAGGCCATAATGAATCATAGAGAGGAAAACAGGAATCATGCTATGCTAGAAGAAGAAGAGAGATCATAGAAAGAGAGTAGACATACTAGTTACATGGTAGGCAATAGAACCATAAGTAAAAGCATAAAAGAAACAATAAGAATCTTAACCAGAATTGAAACATATTGTTTTAGGATGTTGTAAACTAAATTAGAACATACCAGTGTTAAGAGAGAGAGAAAAATAGAAGGGAGCAAAGTGATAGCACTATTAGCCTTGGCTTGCAGCCGGCTAATAACAGGCAAGAGTAGAGAGCAGCAAATAGAGCAAAGAGGGAAAGAAAGAGCACAAGAGAGTAGTATAGTGTATTGATATCTGTGTGTGTTCGTGTGTTCAATATTGAAAGGGTGGAGTATTTATAGTTGAAAACAGGTGATCAAATAAGGTGAGAATCACAAATGCATGGTAATAAGAGAAAGCAGAATCCCAATTAGTCAGGAAATCAATGACACGGTTCCCTTGAATTATGGGATTCAAACTCAGAAATGGCAAAGACATGCAGCCACATAAGGTAAAGGAAAATCAGTACCATACTAAGTAATGAAATAATCCAGATCTGTTAACCAAGACAATCACTCCCTTAAGTCAAGGGATTCAAATTCCAACGGTAAATCACATAATTACATAATGAAAAGTAAAAATTAGTCAAGAATCAACAAGGAAAGAATCATAGTTCATTAGGTATAGGGTAAATAATTAAAGTTAAGTTCGAAATATTCTAATTAAGGACATAGACAATAAGAATATAGTACCCCATCAGACAAGTTAAGTGAATCGATTGATTCGAATAGGAGAGGTAAAAGTTGAAGCCTCGAAGGAATGTTTATCAATCAAACCCCAATGTATGGAGTCCAGAATCAATCAACGAAGAGTCACAATTCTATATTCATCATATAAATAGACAAGAATGACCAGGCATAGTAAACAGGCCGGTTGAACAAGTGTTAGTATAAAGGTACAAGTCTGAACAATCGAGATAGACATAAGCACATAGTGGTGGTATAAGTTAAGCTAATAGAACTCAGTAAACATATTCAAGGCAGATAATCATGACAACTCAACAAGAAACAAACAGAGTCATGCTAATACACAAAACCAACGAAGAAAACTTAGTAAAATTAGGGCTTTTAACGCAAGCAAGGTAAAAGCTAGTAGAATCACAGAATCATCATGATATGCAAAGAACAGACTTAAAAGCAAGAAGAAACTCAGTTCAAAACAAGCGTAAAAGGGTTCTGAGAAACCCTAGTTTTAAAAGAAAGTAAAAGCGCTTAAAAGTCGAAGATTCTTAGAGATTGAGTCAAGAATAATGTAAAACATAAAGAAACAGACTTGAAACATTTAGAAACACCATAGATCTGAGAGGTTTAGGTAAAAAATTAGGGTTTCAGAGAGGATTGAAGATAACCGGAGAACCTGCTGCGAAGCTCGAAAGTAATGGTGATTGTGGCATGGTCGTATAAAATCCCACCGGAGAAGGCCAAAAAATCACCAAAACAGGAGCCCCAGTAGTGGTCCAGCATGGTCGAAACCCACGGAGGTCTCAAAGACGGAGAGGATCGGAGAGATAAAGCTTCAAGGCGGCTGGTGGTTGAAAGGAGGTGAGCCTAGAAGTGGCCGGAGATGAAGGCTAGAGACCATCGGAGAACCAGAAGGTTCTAGAGAGAAAGGGGAGAGGAAGAGACCGAAGAGAGAGAGTCAGTCTCGATGAAAATGAGAGAGATTGAGGGGTAGGTAAAGGTTAATTAAGGTAAGGGATGATCTGGGTCGTTGATCTCATTTGATCAACGGCTCAGATTTAATCAAGGGTTGGGCCAGGTTAATATTGGGTTTGGGCTGGGTTAAATAGTCTGATGGGTTGGGGTTAATTGGGTTTAGAGATTAGGTTAAAATGTGGCTAGAATTTAAAATAATATGGCTAATTGTTAAATACCCGTAAAAAATAGATAATTAATTAATTAAAATAGCTAATAATTGAAAAAAATAAAATAAAGTTAAAATATGTAATTAAAATAATTAACTAATATTAAAAATTTAAGACCCATAAATTCAAATTTTAAAAGGTATAAAATGTCTAATTAGGCCATAATTGTAAAATGATTGTAATTGTAATTAAATAAGACCCAATTGGCCAATTTACGGGATACATGGATTTTAATAAGTAAAAAGTGATTATGAATGACATACTGAACTGGAAAATATTTTGAAATTATTTTAGAGCACAATTTATGATTTATTTAAAAATATGAAATATTAAATAAATAGGGAAATAATTTAGATAAAAATATGGAAAAATTAGGAAAAATACTCCTTATTGCAAAGAGTGATTTTGAAAGCTTATATACAAGTTTAAAAATAATTTGAGGAAAAATTGGGTATCAACAATGTGTACGGAGAATATCGAACTTACGTCACTCCGAAATGTTCAGAACATGATTCCAATGAGTCCTGCATGCATTATATATATGTATCTATTTTACTCTACCGAGTCGCGCTATAGTCTGCCGGGTATGGCACCTATTGTGCAACCGGTGATCAGTTGGGTTTACCGAGTCCTCTTTGAGGCCGGGTATGATATGATGATGATGATGCCAATAGAGGCGAATGTTCTATAATTATGATGATGCCCACAGAGGTGGATGTTTTAAAAAGATTATGTGTATATATGTATCATGCATTTCAGGTTACTGTCTCTTAGAAGCACTCAGATGCTAGAGGTTGTATCTCCTACACCTCTCTTTACATTACTGTTCTTATTTATGCTTTCCTACCTTACATACTCAGCACTTTATTCGTACTGACGTCCTTTTTATTTGTGGACGCTGCATGTCATGCTGCAGGTCCTGATAGACAGGTAGACGTAGCCCCCCCCACCACAGTAGGATTTCTTGTTCAGCGGTTATAGGCGAGATCCCTTCTCGGACTTGCCGAGGTCTTGGTATGCATTTTGTTATAGATTTTATGGGTATGTCGGGGCCCTGTTCTGGTTATTTTGCATTACTTATGCTCCTTTAGAGGCTCATAGACAGGTGTCGACTCATGTATAGTTTGGTATGCCTTGTTGGATAATTTTTGTTGTATAGTCTTTCTTGGCAGCGTTGTAGCTCGTACCTTTTATGTAGTTTCTTAGCAATCTAGTCATCCCATGTGATGTATTTTCATGATCCATATCTACCATTTTATTGATCTCGTTATCCCATAAAGATAATAAAGAAGACTAGATAAAATGTACGTTGGTGCTCGGCAAATATGGCCCGGGTGCTAGTCATGATCCTCCAGTTTGGGTCGTGACAAAAACTTGGTATCAGAATAGGTATGTCCTAGGGGTTGTCTATCAGTCGTGTCTAGTAGAGTCTTGTTTATGGGTGTGTTGTGCACCACACTTATAAGCAAGAGGCTACAGGGCATTTAGGACTGTTACTCTTTCTTCTTACTCTAGATCGTGTGGTAGAGCTCAATCGTAAGAACTCAATTTCCTCAATTCTATCTTATTTATAATACGACGATGCATACATCTTGAAAGATGGATGGTAAGAGATTGCAATGTGGCTGTGGAAGAGTTGAGTCAGAGGAACTCAATTTTGCATCATGCTTATGATGAGTAAATGTGAGGGCTTCAGCAGATCATGTGTGTACTAAGATGTGTTAGTTTCTTAATAAGGAGCTCTAAGGAAAGAATATCTATCTACCCATATGGTAAAAAGAAATAAGAGAATCAGAAGGTAGATACGAGTTTTAGCAAGTAAAAGAAGCAAGATAAAGAAGGGTACGAGGTACCTAGTTAATAAAGATTATCAGTATTTATAATTCTGGCAGAGAAATATAAGCATTTTTAGTTACTTTCAACGGTAACAGAGATATCTACAATTGTCCATACCAATCTCAATTATGCCCTATGGGAGCTAACTGAAATAATTTAAGAGAAGGATAGGATATCAGGATCCAGCTGGGGTTAGAGTAACCGAAAATTGTGGATAGATTGTTATCATTATTTAACATTTTTGAAGGGTAGTGCAGAACATGGTAATAGTTCTCATTTGGAGATAGCCATATGGTCACTCTAGAATAGAACAGTCAGATATGAATACTAGAATATTCAGAAATTTCAGAAGATAGGCACTAGGATACTAGAAGGGATAAATATTTGTCTTAGTATGAATCCAGCCACTAGTAAAAAAAAGAGAAAAAAGAAGAAGAATGTTAGGCGTCCCGAAGAGCCAGTGATATGAAGCAGGGAGAGCTAAATGTGAAAGAAAGTCATGTTGAAGTCTTTATAATAGGGCGATAGACAGAGATATTAGCATGAAAATAACAAGAGAGTAAATTAAAAATTATGAGTAAGAGGTGATAAATGTGTGATAGCAGTAAATCAAAATATGGTATAATGATAAGGTCTCAAGTGAAGGAAACAAAATGAGAGGAGACAGGCCTTGAGACAATACAAAAGTATAAGCCATAAAGTCATACCCTCATTTCGAGAAATGAGTTGGTGACTCACACGTGATTACCATAAGGAAAAGTTAGACCCCCAAGTAATAGAAATTAGTATGGGATAGTAAACAAGAAAAAAAAAATCGAACATGAATTAGGGATCAAAGGAAGTGGTAATAGTCGACATCGTTTCAAAGATAGTATTTCGACAATAATAGAATGAATAATAGAAGAATAACATTGAAAGGTCATTCACGAAGACGCTTCCCTAAAGCAAGCACTATGATCAGAGTTAAGCTAAGGGACTAAATGTGCCAGTTATACCACGTGTCACCCTTGTGTGTACGAAATTCAATTAAACCTAGAGTAGAAGGGTTACCGCAAGGCGAGTAATGTCTGTGAAGATGTAGAAACAAAATGCCAAAGATTAAGAGGTAAATATCGAATGGTAAAGGAAGAATGTGGTAAAAAGATGAAAGGAATAAGATTGCATTTATTCATATCCTACAGATATAATATAACTCCAGAACATTATGCAAGCATGATGTTGGGGAGAATCAATAAGGGTTTCGCACTCGATGATATTGATATATAAGTGGGAATGAACACTTGATACATAAGGATCCCGTACAAGAGGTAAGTTAAGACAAAGGACATAACCCAAGAGGCGTTACATAAAATAAAGATATGAGAGTTGACCAATGGGTAGTCAGTAGTTGATTCAGGAAGAGCCTAGTTATGGCTAGATAGGAGGATATAGGCAAATCAGTAGATCATGCAAGATAAACGTAGTGAAACCCAGCATAGGAAATTCAGTCTCTTAGATACAAAATCGTAATCCTCGAGAAATATTCAGATAGGAGTTGGGGTAGTAGAAGGTACAATATAAGTGTTACGGAAATAAAAGAGAGTTCCACAATGGAGACAACTGAAATTTAAATTCATAAAAAACCCTACAAGCACAAGGGCATGGAGGTAAGTAACTAAGGATAATGATAGGCGAGTAAGAACATCAGAAATACCGTGGGATATACAATGTAATAAGGTCTCAACTTTATAAGAGTTAGAAGTTCTTCCCTAAGTACTACAACGAAAGACTAGCTGAGGAAATAAGGAAGCAGGCTTCAACATAAGCATAATGACCTAAAGTAGAAATGGTCTTGTAACAACAGTCTCACTATAATGTTGTATGCACACCATAATAAAGTGGCACCTATCGTAGATAATGAACGGATGAAGAAAAAAAATTCAATCAACAGTCGATAATTGAGATCATATGAGTTACAGGGAACTCCCGTAATCATGAGCACTAAGAGAGGCCAAGTATCCATGCAGCAAGTGGAAGAACGACCAGGAAAAGTAATTGTTTACATTTAAAGACAATTGAGAGGGCGTGAAAGGAAATATATGGTGCTAACATGATGAAAGGAAGGTTACGAGTAGTATAAGTAGATGTGCGTAGGTTGCAAACTAAAGTATGGTAGAGCAACAAGGTTTTAGATATGCAGGAGTAAGGATAAGAAAAGGTGAGTGAGAAGGTGACGAGAATAGGCAATTCCTCGGGATTAAACCCATCACAACAAGAGAGCTGATGGTTTCCATACAGTTATAAAAAGCTCAGTATAGCATGAGTGAACTCAAAGGAGTTTAAAACTAGGAGCATTTAGAAGAGATAGAATGCTACCATGGTAGTAAAGCAAGGGTGTAATTGTGATAAATGATAAGAGGATGATGTTTAGACCTTTGATTGAGTAATGATTTTGAGAACAAGTATTTCATGAACTGCAAGGGATTAGAATACCCCATAAGATGAATCACATTGGGATGCTACGAAATACAGTTATTGCATTATAGTATCGTCCTTAAGTGGATCATGAAAATCACTTTAGATGTTCCCCGATGAGACGTAAACCCTAGTGACGATATATTACATAAGAGATTTTAAATTATCAGTGGTAGATTATAGATCAATATTAAGGTGAATCAACAATGAATGGATGAGAGTTACAAAGTATGAGATGAGATTATGCTGTCATTTTTAAGATGGACGGTAATAAGGAAGCATTAAATGGCTTAGATTTATACATATAGGATAAGCGGTGAGAGAAAAACCTGGATTTGGGTGGGAAGTCTCCATAATAATAAACCGAAGTAAGAGTTATGGTATAATATGAGCTACCTAGTAGTGGTAAAGCCATAAGCATAGATAACTGAGGCTATGAAACAAGATGTAGCAATAATCATAAGTTCAACAAAATACCAAACAAAGAACTTTAGTACACCTATAGATGCCCAGAGGGACAGCTTGTCATAGTACAATATATGTTCACCAAGTGAATCCTAAAGATAGGTTAAAAGCTAACAAGAAATAAAAAAGGAGATAAGAGTCGCATTGGCACACATTCAAGGTTAGAATTGTCTAGGCTGCATGAAAGAAGGTAGAAATAGTTACGACATTGAAAGGAGTTCGACCACAAGTCGTGGTGTGAGAAAGAGGCCTAAATGAGGGTATGTTCTAGACTTTGGATTTATTCTTCGAACAACTCCCTGGATGGCAAAGACAATATTAAATTATTCGTAAGAGTTATTTCTTAAGATATGGAAAAGTGCATTAGTCAACATTCGAGGACAAATGTTCCAAAGCGGGGAATGATGTTACACCCCATGTTTTCGTACGTGAGAGTACATCGTAAGTCAATTGATGTAAGCTCAGAAATAAGATTATATTTGATGGAATATAAAGTAAGTTAATCACGTTACATTGGAGGTTACAAATATTTAAGATCATGAATAACGAGTACCAAGAGGGTTGGAAAGCTTAGAAGCTAAGCCAATTGAAGAAAATAAGTTTCGTCGAAGGTCGACGAGTTTGGAATGTTATAACATGTACTTTAGAGTGAGACTATGGTTAATTGCATGATAAGGAGGTTATTCTATGAGTTAGGGTTTATCGTATAAATAGTTGTGTTCTACATTTTGAAGTCAAGCAAGTTGTGGAAAAAAAGTCGGCAAAGGTCTTCACAAGTTACACTCATAATGTGCTGAAACTTAGGTCAAATTTAACTGCGATTTTCTCCCCATATACTTGGAATTATTGGATGATCTACCAACAAAATTTATGATCTATGAGTCTAGTTTCATATGCATTAAACCGTTCATCGATATGACGTAGGAGTAGAGAGATAATTGCAGTTTCGCGAGACTATGCAGATATCATAAGTGACAGGTAGGTGGATCACTAGAGCTTTTTGAGCAATACATTTTATGTGTTATATGAGGTATTTTTGGGACATATTATAAACCTAATTAAAGGTCTTGGAATGTATTTTCCAACTCTCTTAACCTTTCATTCATACAACATCGGGATAAAAAGATATAAGCGTCGAAAGATGGACCAATCCTAGGGTGCCAAGCTAGCACCTCTTTGACTTTTCCAAACTTGATATATATAAACTTTAGGTCGGCTTTCTCTTAATTATTCAACATAAAACGACCAGATAACACCCATAAACATAACCTCAAGATATCTTCTAGTGTTTCAAATAAGAATATCATCCCGGGCATGAAATCGATAAGCAATAACATCAAAATGATCCATACGGCGTAAGTGTCATTATACCGCCTCTCCTTTTTCTTTGTAGTTAGAGTTTTGGAAGTTACTTCATAGTTAAGAAACGTCTAATATCTGTATTTATGTGCTTAAATATCAGGGAAGGTTGATAAATATGTTTCCTAATAGTTAGAACTCACAGGACGGTGATCGGAAGCCGTGAGTTCGAGTTATTTGACTTGTAGAGGACTATTTTGTGTAGCTGTTGGGCTGTGTGTTTTACTACTTTTTTGTGGAGTTTTGGAGGAGGAAGGGTGTGGCGAAACACCATATAGATGTAGGTTTGTGATCTGGTCATTCGTAGTAACATTTTTGGTTCGTTTGACACGACTACGGTGGTCATCTTATGTATGAAGTGATTAGGTTGTGTGTGGACTATTTTGGGAGGCTCAATATGATTATTATTGGTGTTGTTTGGGCTGTTTTGTGATTTTTTTGACTTGTGTGAAGTCATATATATAGGGGAGGTGATGTCTGTTTCATCGTAAAATAGGTTGTGGTCGATACATAATAGTTATGACGCTTAAACAATAACGATAGTGTCGTTTCTCTTATTGTAGATTAAGGAGTTGTGACATTTGCGTAGCTTGAGGTTGGGGCAGTATATACAAGGTATGTGAGGCTATCCCTTTCCTTCATTTTCACGACTCCGATTGTTCGTAGTGCAATGAACGAGCGTCCAAAGACACTCTACTCTTAGAAGCTTGCAGTACTTACATTGTTTTCCTTCTTATGAAACAATTGATGTTGAGGTTGTTTCTCTTATTCTTATGTTATCAATGTTGTTGGTACTTCCAGATTATTATAAGATTCTCGATGAAGAGTTATCCCTAATGATGTGTACGGAGAATATCGACCTTACGACACTCCGAAATGTTCAGAACATGATTCCAATGAGTCCTGCATGCATTAGATATATGTATCTATTTTACTCTACCGAGCCGCGCTATAGTCGGCCGGGTATGGCACCTATTGTGCAACCACTGATCAGTTAGGTTTACCAAGTCCTCTTTGAGGTCGGGTATGATATGATGATGATGATGCCCACATAGGCGAATGTTCTATGATGATGATGATGCCCACAGAGGCGGATGTCTTAAAAAGATTATGTGTATATATGTATCATGCATTTCATGTTACTATCTCTTAGAAGCACTCAGATGCTACAGGTTGTATCTCCTACACCTCTCTTTACATTACTGTTCTTATTTATGCTTTCCTGCCTTACATACTCAGTACTTTATTCGTACTGACGTCCTTTTTATTTGTGGACACTGCATGTCATGCTGCAGGTCCTAATAGACAGGTAAACGCAACTCCCCCACCACAGTAGGCTTTCATGTTCAACGGTTATAGGCGAGATCCCTTCTCCAGACTTGTCGAGGTCTTGGTATGCATTTTGTTATAGATGTTATGGGTATGTCGGGGACATGTTCTGGCTATGTTGCATTACTTATGCTCCTTTAGAGGCTCATAGACAGGTGTCGACTCATGTATAGTTTGGTATGCCTTGTTGGCTAATTTTTGTTGTATAGTCTTTCTTGGCAGCGTTGTAGCTCGTACCTTTTATGTAGTTTCTTAGCAATCTAGTCATCCCATGTGATGTATTTTCATGATCCATATCTACCATTTTATTGATCTCGTTATCCCATAAAGATAATAAAGAAGACTAGATAAAATGTACGTTGGTGCTCGGCAAATATGGCCCGGGTGCTAGTCATGATCCTCTAGTTTGGGTCGTTACAAAAACTTGGTATCAGAGTAGGTATGTCCTAGGGGTTGTCTATCAGTCGTGTCTAGTAGAGTCTTGTTTATGGGTGTGTTGTGCACCACACTTATAAGCAAGAGGCTACAGGGCATTTAGGATTATTACTCTTTCTTCTTACTCTAGATCGTGTGGTAGAGCTCAATCGTAAGAACTCAATTTCCTCAATTCTATCTTATTTATAATACGACGATGCATACATCTTGAAAGATGGATGGTAAGAGATTGCAATGTGGCTGTGGAAGAGTTGAGTTAGAGGAACTCAATTTTGCATCATGCTTATGATGAGTAAATGTGATGGCTTCAGCAGATGATGTGTGTACTAAGAAATTGTTAGGGATTCTATTGAAATTGTTCGGGTGTACCAATATTTAGTGGTTACCATTAATGGTTTTGATTCAAAGATTGATCATTAGTTGTTGGATATTGTAATGACTCGACCGGTCAATTCATGTATTTGAGCCATGATTCCCTTTTGAATCTTCTTATATGTGTACTTGTGGTTTTTCACATGCGGGGATGGTTGTTTTGGTTTCGGGAAGGTTTTGGGTGGATCAGGAACACTTGGTTCTTAGTTTGGAATCTTAGGTTTGGTGAGCTGACCAAGGTTTAACTTTGTAAAAACAACCCCAAACAATGTTTTGATGGTCTTAATAGGTTTGTATGGTGATTTTGGACTTAGATGTAAGCTCAGAATTAAATTTGGAGGAATCAGGGGATTAATTGGATATTTTTGCCGAAAGTTAGCAATTTGAAGGTTTAGAATTTTCTCAAGTTTGATCTTGGGTTGACTTTGTGTCTATCAGGTCTAGATTTTTGTTTTGAGACTTGGAATTGGTTCATTTTATCATTTGGGACTTGTGTGCAAAGTTTGTTGTCGTTCTGAGTTGGTTTGGTAGGAAGCAGACGCTGGGTTATGATTTTAGAAGTTATTGAGTGTCATTGTGAATTCGATGCGTTTCGGCACTCGATTTATGGTTCTGGACATTAATTTGGTGTTTCGAGCTCGTGAGCGAGTTCATATGTTGTTTCTAGACTTGTGAGAATGTTCGGTGTGGAGCCACAAGGATTCGGGTGAGTTTCGATGTTCTTCAGGATGTTTTGGACTTAGTTCTTTGTTGTCGATCTTGCTGGTGTTGGTGGTCTCGCAAATGCGATAACAAATTTGCATTTCCGAGCCTCGCATTTTCATGACTTACGCTGCATTTGCAAAGTTGGGCCGTAATGACAGGCTTTGCATATGCGAAGCCCCTCTCGCCAATGCGATGGGGGCTTGGGGCTTGGGCAAGTCTCTTTTACGACCATTTTGTCACTTTTGGGACGTTGTCTCATAGGGTGAGACTTTGAATTTGCTATGTCATAGATCACTTTTTCTATATTTCCTGGCTTAGCACACTTCGCATTTTCGATCCATTGGTCCCATTTTCTAAGGTCGCATTCGCGAACCCGAGGTCGCAAATGCGACTTCTGCAGCTAAACAATAGTTGGGATTTCGAGACTTAGTCTCATATTATCACAATTTGAGCCCTAGACTCGGTGAAAGGCAATATTTGTAGGGGATTTTCATACATAGCCATTGGATAAGTCATTTTAACTCAATTTTGATATTATAACTTGATTATTTATGGATTTTAACATCAAAATCATGTAATTTGAATAGAAATTTTGGGAATTTTTTACTACGTATGAAAAGTGAAAATTTGAGGTTTGAGAGTTGATTTGGACTCGGATTTGAATCTAACCATATATTTGGACTCGTGGGGTTATGTAAGGTGTTACACCCCATGTTTTCGTACATGAGAGTACATCGTAAGTTAATTGATGTAAGCTC
>ML285803.1:0-21456 GCA_005239495.1 Nicotiana undulata
GGTTATTTGTGAGTTATAATGGGGTATATACTGAAGTAGATAAGCCTTTTAATGGGCTTTGTGACTGACCCGAAATTGCCTATTTTTGGGCTATCATTTAACCAAGTAGGTCACCCACTTACTTGTCACCTAGCAGCTTGTGCAGTCTCGTGAAACTGTCTATATCTCTCTACTCCATTGTCGTATTAATAAACGGTTTAATGCGTTATAAACTAGACTGATAGATCTTCAATTTGATGGGTAGATCACCCTGTAATTCGTAGTAGATTGGGAGAAAAGCTTAATAACATTTGACCTAAAGTTTAAGTAAAACTATGAAACTAAGTTGCGACAACTCTTGTTGACTTTTGATTCATAACTTGTTTGACTCCAAGACTATGATACGGATATTATATGATTCAAATAACTTAAAACACNTCATATCAAAGATAATCTCTTCTCATGTATATGTCGATTAACTTATGGCATGAGCCAACATGCGTGAATATGGGTTGTAACAATGGAGATGTTATGGATGCTCTAGTTGATGAAGTTGTGGTTGATCAGCAACCAATTCATGCTCAGGTAACTACTTCAATGCTCCTGAAATCTCTCTTAGAAGATCTACAAGGGAGAAGCAAAAATCCATGTATTATCCTCCTGATGAGTATGTACTTTTGACTGACATGGGAGAACCTGAGAATTATGATGAAGCCATGCAAGATACTCACAAAGATTAGTGGATAGAAGCCATGGAAGATGAGACGAAGTCACTCCATGAGAATGGCACATATGAGTTAGTGAAATTACCGAAAGGTAAGAGAGCTTTATCTAACAAATGGATATTCAGAATAAAGCAAAATAACCATACCTCTGCGCCTAGATACAAAGCGATGTTCGAGACAGGTTCATCTTGATGGGTTTAGTTCTAGTCGCAACCTATTTGACAGTAATCATGATTTTTGTCTGAAAAATTTGACCGGTGTGCTATGCACGTTGAGGCAAACTTTGTGGTAGAGATTTGGAGATGCGTCCTGTTGAACGCTATGTGAAGAAGGTGGATCATATTTATTTTGTCAGAAAATTTAGGCCAAGGGAGAGAATTATTAGGTGTTGTCCTGATTTTCTTACCATATTTTGTTTTCATATTTCTTGAAGGAAAGGACAATATATTTACCATAATTGAGTTTTCCTCTTTGTAGAAGAAAATTATAATTCTTTCATGTTTGGCTAAACCTTTTTCTTGTAGGAAAAAAAATGGACTTCTATAAATTGAGGATCCTTCATTCTCATTCAACAACATCCACAATGTAGCCATATGGGGTTTGAGAGTCATGTTTAGGGGAAGAAATTTACGGGACAAGTGTTAGTGTTCACTTGTGTTTGCCTCTTCGTGAGGTTGTTCTCTCGATATTTTGTACTCTTTGTTATTATAGCGGATTGCTCATCTCCGCCCGTGGACGTAGGTCAATTTCCGAACCACGTCAAATGTTTGGGTCTCTTTTGGTATATTTCACTTTTATTATTTGATTTATCGTCGTTCAAGATTTGCTTTACTAGCTGCCGCACGACACTTAATTATTTCGGTCCTAATAGAGGTTCATGGACAATATCAGGATACACTTATCATATTGTCAAAGAATTATATTTATCATTATTATTAAAAGAAAAATAACCTAAATGAGGAGATGATAGATAATATAGGCAACTCTTCGACAAGTCTGCCAAATAAAAAGCGAAAAAAAAAAAAAAATACTTAAGAAAAAAAGAAATCAATGGGAAATACACTTGATTTGACGGAGGACATATATGTTCGGGCATAATAATTTAATATTCTATGTTTACACCAACTCAATAAATACACAATACATATCCTTCTATATATTTGTATCACTAAATTATAGTTAATTAATATATAATTTTACCTAAATTTATGATATAGCCATAATAAATTAATATAATTTACTAATATTTACACATGCGGATAAATTTTACCATGTATCCATGAGCAAACAAGGGACATGCATAAATATAACTAGTTATCACATAGGAAATACACTTGATTTGACGGAGGAAGGTCATAATTGGATACCCAAACTTTTGGGAATAATATGGGAGATGCCCAACGCAATAACAAGAAAGTGATAATCCAAGAAACGGAATAATAATCCGTATAATAATTTTAAATATATGAAAGTGACAATAAAAGAATCCCCCCCCCCCACCATCCCCCACACCTCCTTCAGAAGCACATACTGTAGTAGGATTATGTTTCAATCAAATTTAGTATGGATTTACAAATTGATTTCTTATTTTCGTAAAGAAAAAAATTAGAAAAATACTTAAAAGGTAATGTAAATCAAATAATTCTTACTTTTTGTTTATTGCCCCAAAGGACAAAAGAAATTCAAAAATAGTCAGATTTACAAGTAGTCATTCAAAATAGTCACAGTTTCAAAAGTAATCAAAATTTAGTCACTTTTCATGTAAAGATAAATCTGAACAAAAACACTATTCAAAAATGGAAAAATACTCCAGCATAATATACTGGAACTCCTGTATATTATATTGGAATCCCTGTATAATATACTGGACTTCCAGCATAATATACCGGTCCAGCATAATATGTTGGACCGGTCCTTGTTGCAGCAACATAATGACTATTTTTCAATGACTTTGCAAACGCTGTCCGAAAACTAAGGGTGTTAAAGGGGCCGGGTCAACCCGTTTTTGGCGCGGTTGAAACTCGGACCGGTACATAGGGGGCCAGGTGGGCTGGGTTAATGGGGTAAGGGGGTTTGGTCCGTTCACTTTTGTTCAACCGGTTAACCGGACCGGTCAAACCCGGTCAATGTAATTCACTATAGAATCGGTTAACCGGCCCGACCCGGTTTAACGGCTAGATATCAATTTTTTTAAAGGTTTAGAGTCTAAGGCAACGATCAACTGTATTTAAGATTTTAAGTTGATTGGAGATAATGTGTGTTATTTTAATATTAATAGACGTATTATGCTTAATATTTTAGTTTATTAGATTAATTTGAAGTATTATTAATTTACTATGAAATGATAAGTGCAAGTTTGAACTTTAATTTGAAGTATTAAATGTAAACTTTAATTTGCAAGTTTGAAGTTGCAAATTATAAGTGCAATTTTTTCCCATCTTTATTGTATTCTATTATCTGAAAATTCTTAATGAAATATTCAAATATAAGAATTTTAAAGTCTTTGCATCCTTTATTCAAACACCATTTTTATTAGATGCCTTTTTGTTTATATTTTTACGATAGTTATACAAACTAAATAATAATAATAATAAAATACTAACCCGATCGATCCCTTAGACCCGTAACCCTTACGGTTCATTTTTTACCTGGATGGACCCAGACCCGTTAAGCCCGGTAAACCCTAATCCGTAATGGGCCCGGTTCGGAACCCGGTCGGTTTCATTTTCTCCCTACTCGGCCCGACCTACCTGTTTAACACCCTTACCGAAAACTGGCTAATCCGTACTATTCTATGGAAGGAAAAAATATTTAACGTCTCGAATAATAGAGTTAGTCTTTTCGTATATGGGGATATATATATATATATATAAACAATGGTCATGAGATCTTGAGAGAGTATTGAAAAAAGTATCTCTTTATGTCAATAATTAATTGAATCATGTGTTGCCATTTTGGAACCATATATGATTGTCCACTGGTTATGGAGATTCTTATATAAATCAAAGGAATGTGGGTGCTGCTATCATAATATTCTTTAGTATTCCTTCTTAGCTTAAATTAAGAAAAAAATAAATTACCACTAAGAATTGTATTAAATAAATAGGATCCTTTTATTTTTAATCAGAGATCTTGAATTCGAGTTTTTGAAGGAAAGCAATTCTAATATAAGTCGCGACGCGAATATAAATTAATCGAAACTTCAAAGTGAATACCGAATGTAAAACAAAAAAAACTTTTGATTTTGTGTGTTGGCCTCATCACACTCCCCTGGCCACCACCTCCCTGAAATAACAACCCCCACCCCCCACCCCCCAAAAAGAAAAAGAGATAACAATATCATACATAAATAATAAAGGATCAGATTCAAGATCTATTGATGCTATTTGTCAGATTTTCATTGCCAAAGTTTGTAAAACTGTATTACTCCATTATTCTATATGTAAAATATATAAAGAACCTTATTGTTTCATTAATTAAAAAAAATAATCCTTAGTGTTATTTAATTGTATTATTCAAATATGAGAGTATATAATTTATAAACCACATATCCTACCTCTTTCGCTATTCTAATTTGAGGCTCACTTCCAAATTCTTTGGTATAGTTTATGAATATCTTAATATTTGATTATAACGAATGATATAATTTAGTTCGATTTAATTTTCAAAATTGTCAAATTAACCTCAATAAATGGAAAGTATCAAACAAATCCGGACAGATGAAGCGTTTCATTCACATTTTTTCCTTTAAAAGGTAATCTCAATTTTAGAAATTGACATTTTTTTCTAGATAGCGGAGCTTGGAACTTATTTACATTTATGCAACATCAAGTGTTGCAATCTTTAAATAAATAAAAATTGCATGCGGGTGTATAATATGTGTATGACCATATATAATTGTGTATAATTTGTATATACTGATTAGAAAAAGTAAATAATAAGTCCAGTCGGTTATTTGTGTAAGAAAATTTTACATCCTATAGAAAAGCTTTATACCCTATTTATTTTAAATAATAACATTTAAAAAAACTATATTATATGACTACCTTTTACCCTTTATAGCAAAATATCTAATTATTGTTACATCCTACCCTTAAGCCACCATACGCTTATTATTATTTTTCTCTCCTTTTTCAGATTTTCTCTCACCTAATTACCATAAAAATCAAAAACCACGTTCTCTCTCTCTCTTTTTGATACACTTTACTTTCTTCTCCCACAAAACCACGTTTCAGACATCTTCTCCCACTATTCTCACTCCACAGTTGAATTATCTCCCATTGACTAGGTCTCTCCCATTCTCACTCCCAGTTAAATTCTCTCTAAAATATCAATTTTATTTTCTGATACAATTTTTTGGGGTAAGTATTTAGCTTTTTCGATTTTGATACATGTATTTGCAAGGGCTTCCTTCTTCATATCTAGCCTGTAATGGTTGTCTGCAACCTGGTTAGTTACGGCCTTGGCCATACGGCGGAATTCCTTCTTCATTGCAGATTTGTTTAGCAAGCTTGAAGGCTTGTTCTGTTTCTTGGTCTTTGTTGTAGCAAGCAACACAGATTGATCTTTGCCTCCAGCCTGGATAGTCACAGTCTTCTTATTTGCTAGGCCAGAGTGCTTGTAAGAGTGAAGATTGTAAAGATTGTTAGGCTCTTTGCTAAACACAACACCAGTGCTACCATTGCCGAACTCCTTCACTAAAAAAGAATTGTTGTTCTTCACGATATCCCACACTAATTGCCCTGGTACTGTTACCATTTTCTCTAGAGAAAATTGAATGTGGAAGTTGAGTGTGAGAAAAATGAATTAGGGTGTGATTTAAGATCTTTAATATCTATTTCTAATGCTACTAATAGCCCAACCAGTTATAGATCCTCAATTCATGTTTAAGCTAATAGATTTGTCAAATATTTCAGATAAAAAGTATGAGTCGATGGGGTAAAAGCAATGAAGATACTGATGCGTGAAAGTCTACCATTGATGACTTACCAACTGATATTAAACAGAGGATACTAGAGTACATGCCCATCTAAGTTGCTACAAGAACTAGCATCTTATCAAAGCGATGGACACGAATATGGTCTACGCAGTCAAACCTTGTGTTTGATCGCCACTTTTTCAGTATGCATCTAACAAGGGGGCTTCTGCTGCAAGGATAATCCATAAAATTCTCATGCAACATACTTGACCTATTATGGAATTCCAACTTATCTCCAGGGAACAAAAACTGGCACAGTCAGATGTGGATCAGTGCATTACATTTCTCTTAGAAAATGGTGTCCAGAAGCTCACCATAGATATGACCAACAATAATCCTTATGTATTCAGGTGTATTCATATGTATTCAACATATTGTATTAATATGTATTCAACATGTTGCATCCATACGAATACAACATGTTGCATCCATATTAATTTAATAGGTTGTATTCATGTGTATTTCAACTGGATATTTGAATATCTGTATTTAATATTCAGAGATCATATACAATCCCTAATACAAAACGTTATTTTGTATTTACTTGTATTTGTATGTATTCAAAAAATATAAAAGAATCAGTTCTGATGAATGAAATATTACATCTTTTTACAATACAATCATATTGTATGTATATAACAGATTGTATTCACATATATTCAGATGTATTCGAATACAGATTTATACCTTCATATGAGTATAACAGCTTGTATTAATATGTACAACAGATTTAGTTGTATTTATATGTATTCAACAAAAAAAAGAACCAGACACGCGGGGAAAAAAATAGAAAAAGGAAGAAACAGACAGATTGTATTCACATATATTCAGATGTATTCGAATACATATTTAGACCTTCATATGTGTATAACAGATTGTATTAATATATACAACATATTTAGTTGTATTTATATGTAATTCAACAAAAAAAGAATCAGACACACGAAAAAAATAGAAAAGGGAAGAAACAAATTTCGCGTAAGAAAACGATTTATGGTTGATGTAATTGGGTTATTTGAGTTATATTAGGAGTCTATTATGTTAATTTATACACTTTCCATTAAAAAAAATCTGTCAAACCGAAATTGCGCAGTTTACGTTACGACATACAGTCGAATATAGTCACATACACCCACATACATTCGTCATCCAACTGTAGCTTCATATTTCGCGCCTATTTTTGCTACTGTATTCATAAATACAGTAGCTTAAATACATCTAATACATCTTATAACAACAAAAACTGTATCTATAATCCGTAATATAGCAAATGATATTTATAGATAACTAATTACCACTAAAAGATAGTGCTTTATGAAAATTTCCCTTCCTGTAAAAAGTCCCAAAATAAAAAGATCGGCCCAATTTCTTTGTCATCCCAGGATAGGCCGAAGCCTAAGCCGCTTGGAGCACTCCTATTTGCATAGATATTTGGAGTTTCATCAAATAGCCTTTTTGATTAATGTCAATCCGTAATTTTAATATATGTAATTTTTCTTTTTTTTGGGTAAGCAGCTCTTAAATTATCCTAATAATGACATATGTAGTTTTTAGTAAGTTCAATATATTTCTCAAACAGTAATTTGCCATGTAAGCTTCTTTCTTTATGTAAGCTTACCAATAAACATATCATTACAACAAAAAACTCTAAAATGACTAAAATAGTTAAACGATTAAACATATTAATGAAAGATGCAGTTATAGCACGCAAATGTTGTTGTAGCAGTTTCTGCAATAAATGTATTAGGGTTGTATTACTATCTCCAACTCTATTTGCATATGTGGGGCTAGAAATATACTTGTTGACACTTGATGTTTGGCCAAAATGCTATACTTTTAGTACATTAGTCGTTTTGCATGTTATTAGTTTAGTGGTTAATTGTGCGAAGTTTGAGCTAAATTATATTGTTTTATGTGTAGGAGCATCAGAAGACAAAGACGAGTAAAAGTTGCACAAAAAGAGGACAAAAATATGAGAAAAGAACACAAAAGCACGAAGTACTCAAGCCTGGCTACAGGCCAGGCGTAGCCAGCTTGGCCGTGCTACATGCTAGACGTAACCAACTCTATAGTCAGCTTGGCCATGCTATAAGCCTGGCCTCGCGAGATCTGTAGCCCGATGGTCAAAAGTTCGCGAATTAGAAGACTCCGGCCCAACTTTGGACTCAAGGACTTCAACCTTAGCCTATAAATACACCCTAAACATGTCTAAGAGAGGGGGGACATTTTTGGAGAGGGGATTCGACTTAAGGAGGCAAGAACACGTTAGGAGCAAGGTGGAGAATTCTTCTACGAGTTTTTCACTTCCTTCTACCTATTTCTATTATTGGTTATGAATTCTAGTATTGTACTTTTGCATACTATTATGAATAACTAATTTGTTATCTAGGGTTTTGATGGAACCTTTTGTAGGATGAAATTCTTATTACGTTTTTATATTATTGGGTCGTTGGATTTCTCTACTTGTTCAACTACGTATTTATTGTTGTTGATTGAATGACCATCAATTGACAGTGCCTATTTAATGTGTATATTGCTCGAGAAAGAGTACACACTTAGGTAGTTGTTGAAACATCACGCCTAACATATGCGAGAGATCAATACGGAGGTCTTAAAGGCGGGATTAGAGATAACGAAACCTTGGTGCGATCGTAGTGAGCGGTGAATTAGTTCCGGCTAGCGTAGTATGAGAGAATGTGCCTCGTAAATTGTGGTAGTTGCTCGAGATAGAATTAAGACACCCAAGTACTCACGATCGGTAGTGAATACTTAGGCGACATTGTAGAAGACATAGCGGGAAGGAATTCGGCAATTGGGAAAATCATAACTCCAAACCTCCTTTATCTTGTCTCCAATCCTTAGTATCTTTAGTTGTTAATTCACTCATTTAATTTGTTTGTTAAGTAGTTTAACATAACAATCTTTATATTTATAACTTACGAATTGTTCGAGCTTGTCTTCTTAGAGATAGTCAACAATTATAGCTAACCTTAGTTCTTTATGGGATTCGACTCTGTACTCTTACATCAGATTATATTTGCAGCGGCTTATCCTTTTTAGGACTAGAGTTGGGCGTGATCAAATTTTGGCGCTATTGCCGGGGAACTAACGGTGTAGTTGTAGCTGTACATATTGCTATGTTTCAAGTTTGAACTTTTTTTTAGTATTTGATTTTTTAATTTTAGTTTTACTTGTTGATTTGAGAAACATGGCATCTTGGAATTACGAGAATTTGGATGTTGGTAATTATACAATTGATCTTCCTTGTGCTTATTGTGGAGGAAATCACCAGTGGCAAAATTATCAAAATATTCCGAGAGCGAGTTATGTGCACCAACTCAATCTCATGTGCAGAATGTATGTGATGTTTGTGGTGGTCAATATGGTCACTTTTATAGTTGTGCTTGCATTTCTTATCCTCCCCCAACTCCTTGTGATGATGGTTCTACATTTTCTTGTGAAGTTAATAGAAACAAAGTACATGGGAACGCTGACATGAAGGGAATCATGGATATGTTGAAGTGCCTTGTAGAACAATATGATGAGAAACCACTATAGTTACAAAGGCAAGAGGCAACTATTCACAACTTGAAGGCTCAAGTGAGTTAACTAATTGAACCTTATAAAGTGTAACAAGCTTACATTGTGGATAGTGGCCAAGAAGAGTATAAATTGGCGGCAGAAATTGCCATTATAATGGAGGAGTTAAGAGTAGAGTATGACCAAATCAACCAACTAGAATTTGATGATGTCGATATTGAAGAAGTGGTACTAGAGTCAACCGAGGACGTTACAATTGATTCTAGTTTGTGGAAAGAAGAGGAGGTCGATAACAAGTTGAATTTTCAGTTTGAACGCATTGATCCTCACTCTAAGCATTTTTCGACAATGTGTTCAAAAGGAGATATGAAAATTGATCTGTATGAGACAATGCAAGAATCAAAGGAAGATGTGGATGAACCCTATATTCTGAAATTTTTAAGGCCGTCTAGGCAAGGTGACACTCCTCGGTTGAAAGCCAAAAAGTACATAAAGAATCATTTAATTTTTGGCTCGCAACATTTTGTATTGCCCCAATGGCATGATCATAGAGAAGAATCAAAATTTGGGGCCCAATTCATAAGTTCGTAGTGGAGGTAAAAAATGATTCATATCGTGCCACGACGTTAACTAAGGCGCTTGTTGGGAGGCAACCCACTTTACTGTTTTTTTTTAATTTTGTTTTTTTTCCTTAATTTTTATTATATTATTTTTGTAGTGTAGTTTTTATTTTGTAGGAGAATGGGAAGCAAATCCATTGGCAGGATGCAACAACAATCCAGATGGTTAGAACTAAGTGTGGGGTGCCCGCACAAAAGGCAAATACCCGGGAGAAGTCTGAGTACCCATGAGTTGCTAGTGCTTCAGTCTTTGGCCTTCCAGGGAGTTTCTTTTACTCTCTTATTAGTTATGGTACGTACTGGGGACAATGCACAATTTTAACTGTGGGTGGGGAGATTGGTCGGGTGACTTTCTATGCTATTTTAGTTGTGTTTGTTTAATTGAATAATTTTTATTTTTTTGAAGAAATTAAAAAAGATTGGACTTTTCGACGATGGATCTCTTGGATAGTTTTCCTGAGGATTAAAGTCTCATAAAAAATAAAAAAAATTGAATTGAGAAACATATAAATCCAAAAAAACATGTCTTTTACTTTTTTTATGTAGTAATAATCCGCGTGGTTTTTCTTTATCCCTCGATTTTTTCCATGGGATATTGTTTGAACCGGGTCGTAGTTTTTTATTTTTAGAGTAGATTAGGATTTAGGGAAGAAAAGAAGGAAGATGGTATTTCTAGGCGCTTTTTTGACTTGTTTGATAGTAGTATATTTAGGCTTTATCATGTGTAGTACCTTCCTATATTTTGAAGTTGCTTATGATGCCTTAGTGAGTTAGATAGCATGTCAATTGACGTCTAGGTCTCGTTTTCTTGACTTGTGTTCACTTTATGCTTAATATTTTGTGACTCCGTGAATACTTGCATTTGTTTGACAATTGGAATGGAACCGTCTTTAGTGAGTCATGTGCCATGTGTGGTGAGATCTTCTTGTGTAGTCCATGTCATTGTAACTGAGTCTAGAACTTGCTCGGCATGTGAGTTGATGTAACGACCCCGCCGGTCGTTCCGAGAGTTTAGCCCCGTTTCGCTTGTTTCAGCTTTCTCATGTGTCATTTAACCTATTTATGTTATGTTGGTTCGGGTTAGGAGTGGTCGTGGTGAGAATTGAGACACTTAGTCTCTTAAATGAGCTTAATAGTTGAAAAAGTCAACTGAGAGTTGACCAGTAGGTAAACGACCTTGAATGTGGATTTGTTTTAGCTCGGATAGCTTCATTTGGTGATTTGGGACTTAGGAGTGTGATCGGAATGTGATTTTTATGTCCGGAGTAGAATTAGGCTTGAATTGGCGAAATTGAGTTTTTGGCGATTTTCGGTCGGTAATGGAAAATAGGCTATCAGGGTCGGAATGGAATTCTGAAAGCTGGAACAGGTTCGTAGGATCATTTTGGATGTGTGTGCAAAATTTCCGGTCAATCGGACGTGCTTTGGATGGTTTCGGCATCTTTGGCGAAATTTAGAAGTTTCATAGTTCATAGGCCTGAATCCGATGTGATTTTGGTGTTTTTGCGTTGGTTTGGTATTTCAAAGGCTTGACTAAGTTTGAATGGGGTTACGGGATGTGTTGGTAGGTTTGGTTGTGTTCCCTAGGGGCTCGGGTGTATTTCGGGAGGTTAACGTACAAAGTTTGGATGTTGAAGAGATACAAATTTTTCTGGTGTTTCAGGTCTGGTTACCTTCTATGCGATCGCAGGGATGAGGATGCGATCGCATAGGCTTTTTCTGAGGCAACTATTTTTCTCTTCTATGTGGTCTCCAATGTGGGGCTGCGATCCCGAAGTGAGGGAAGGGGGAAACAGTGCAACCGCGTTTGGCCTGGTGCGATCGCATGGGTGTTTAGGCGCGTGGGTGGTCTGCGCTTGCTTTGTGCGAACGCGTGTGGACGTACGCAAACACGTAGAGTTGGTTTCGCCAGTGCTTCGCGAACGCGTTCCTTGAGACGCGAACGCACTGAAGAAAATTATAAGTGCTGGGCAGTGTTTTAAATAAGCCATTTTCGCGAAGTTTAGTCTATCTTCTCCATTGTTGGGCGATTTTTGAAGCTTTTGAGAGGGATTAAAGAGGGAATAAAAGGAGAACATTTGGAGGTAAGATTTTTGACTTCATAACTCGATCCCATGTGGATTTCTAAGTGATTAAACCTGAAATTAGTGGAATTTAAACCCAAAATTAGGGAAGTTAGGGCATGAAAAATTGGAGACATTGATTGAGTGATTGAAGGGGAAATTGTGGTCCGATTTTGGTGTTCTTGGTATGTATAGACTCATGGGAGGATGAGAATTCCAGTTTTGTGATTTTTATCGAATTCCGAGACGTGAGCCCGGGGGTCGGGTTTGGCCAATTTCGGGAGTTGTGCCTAATTTTGATAATTTTCGAATGGGTTTCGTCTCCCTAGAATTTTTTGATCTTATTAATCTGATTTTGATAGACTCGGAGCATTTGGGAGCCGATTTTAGGGGCAAGAGCATCGCGGAGTATATTTCGGACCGTTTTGAGGTAAGTAACAATTGTAACTCTTGACCTGAGGGTATGAAACCCCGGTATTTTATATTGTTTAGGTAAATGAGCTGACACACATGCTAGGTGACGAGAGTGTGGGCATGCACTGATAGGTATTGTGACTTGGTCCGTCCTGTAGCGACTATGAAGCCGCGTATTCGATTTTAAACCTTACAATATCCCGTATTATGGGCTGTAAGCCACATTTGGGGCTTTGTGCCAATCTATTTTGACCCTCAGGGGTATTTTTACACTATTATCACACTATCCCGATAGAACATTTGTGAACTCAGTCATGTTTACCACGTTTTGTTATTTTCACTGTTACCAAATTGTTTTGAAACTCCGAGAGGTATTTTGGGCTGAGTCCCATGAGTTGAGATGTGTTTCCCGAGTGGCTTGTGAGGATGACTGAGTGAGGCCGAGAGCCGAGTATGTGAGGATAGTTATGGATCGTGTTGCACGCTGCAACAGTATATATTATATGGATCGGGGTGAACGCCTCATCAACACATATATATATTGGATCGGGTTGCACGCTGCAACAATATAGCGCTTGGGCTGTAAGAGCCCCTCCGGAGTCTGTACACCCCCAGTGGGCGTAGTCGATATTGGATCGGGCTGCACGCCGCAACACTTATGTGTATTCATGGTACCTGTTGAGTGAGAGTGCTGAGTGTGAGCTTGAACTGTGCTAGTGGAGTCACGAGTGACTGAGAGACCCTATTCATGAGTGATATTGTGCCCGAGATGCTATAAATTGTGAGATTACTGCTTTTCACTCATTTTTCACCGAGTCTCCTTACTAAACACGGATTTGATGTTTTATGTAAGTTTAAATGGGGGAAATTGGAGTTTCAAAGTATTTGAAAAAATGTGGACTTTTGATTTACTCTATTTGTGTTCACTGGCACCTGTTTTTATGAAATTATGATTTTAAATGCTCATCACTGTACTCAAGTTTTTAGTTACTTTGGTTACTTACTAAGTTGGCGTACTCACGTTACTCCCTGCACCTCTGTGTGCAGATCTAGGTACTGGGCCAACTCGCTAGTTGATTTTCTTATGTGCTTTGGACTTGATCCAGGATCGAGGTAGTTGCTCAACGTCCATAGCTTACCTTCCTTCCTTTCCCATTTTATAGACTTTCAGTAATTATGGATCTGTATTAGTAGCAATGTCACATTTTGATACCTTGTATTTATTGTATTAGATGCTCATGACAGTTGACTCCAGAGGTCTGGGATGGTGTTAGAATTGGATCGTTTTGGTTATTATTTTGCTGAACTTGTCTTAAAAAGTAAACTTTTATCAGAATATGAGGATGTATATTTATATGTAACGGAAAATGTTGATTTCGTGTGCTAGCCTAGTTTCACGATAGGCGCCATCACGACCCTCATTGATTTGGGGTCGTGACAAGTTGGTATCAGAGCGGTAGGTTACATAGGACTCAACAGTCATGAGCAAGTTTGGTAGAGTCTTGCGGATCGGTACGGAGACGTCTGTACTTATCTTCCAGAGGCTACCGAACTCTTAGGAAAAATCTCACATTTCTTGAATTCTTGTCGTGCGACTCCATTTATTCAGCCAAAAACGTAACTCTTGAAATTCCCTTCATGTATTCGAATGCGCACGTGAGCGCTCGATATCAGCTGTGCATCGACGACTTGTGATTTCCATGGGTGAGATGTGATTTTTGGGCATGTTGATAATGGGACAGTCTGGAGGACTTGAGGCCGGATTTTGTCTGTGGCTTGAGTGTTGAGATTTCTTTGTGTGAGCACATGCATTTGGGGGCTTATATGTCCGTTTGTGTCCTTATTGATGGGACTTTGTGACTAGATGACTATGTGGAAAGTGTGATTTGATGGTTAGATGTGTTCAGGTTGTTTGATTGTGATAGAATGAACTGGCGGGAGATGTAGCAAGAACCTTTGAGTATTTGACTTATATCTTAAGTTATAATATGGCTTCGAGTTGTGAGTGTATTGGAAGACCTCTAATATTTTTCAGTTGTGGAGTGAAGCGGATCTTTATGTTGTGTTATGAGTTCTGGTGATGTCTTTTGGGCAGACCAATGCCCCATCATCGTTCATGTATTTGATTAACAGTGTATTTCAGCCGTGTTAGCACTCCTTTGTTATTATATTCATTGATGGCATCCTGGCGTATACGCGTAGCCAGGGGTAGCATACTCAGTATTTGAGGATAGCAGTATTGGGAATCAGGGAGGAGAAGCTCTATGCAAGGTCCTCCAAGTGTGAATTTTAGCTTAGTTCAGTAGCATTCTTGGGGCACGTGGTGTCTAGTAAGAGTATTCAGGTGGTCAGACGAGTCTGGGTAGAGCTTCCAGAAGCTCGAGATTTCTTTGACCACATCTCCAATGGTAGTTCTTCCATTACCTTCAAGTTCTTATGCAGCGTATTGTGATGCCTTGAGGGTAGGCGTTGGTGGTGTCTAAAGGCAGAAGGGTAAAGTGATTGCGTGATAGCTATGATTTCAGGAAGGATATAGAGAGTTATCAGTTTGAGGCTAAGCAGGCATGGTTATCTCCCGCGGAATGTTCTGAGGTTATGTGACTCTTATGTGGTTTTGTAGCAAGTTCTCTTTTCTAGTAAATGATATATATTGTTATTTGAGTTCAGATCGCTTGTGGGGGTTGGCATGATCCTTTTCAATGGTGAATGCGAGATTTGCATACGATTTGAGATATTAGATGGTGTGTGTCATATGAGCTTATAAAGGATTTAGTTTCATCTCACCGCGGTATGGTGACAGTGTTAGCGTATGGGCATTGTGAGTTATTGTTTGTCTTGATCGTTGGCTTTGAGCCAAGTGGGGGAGTCTGTTGATGGTAAGTTGATTGCACGATTATGTGTTGTATTGGTTTCGGTTCGAGGTATATTGGTGAATCAGTGATGACCTGCAGAGGTGGAGTCTGGGAATGACTCGAGTAATGGGAATTCTTCGATATCAGTTGTAATGTACTCTATGGGTAGATGGGTTTTATTTGATGAGTGGGTGCAGTGTATGAATTTGCTTGTTTCTTCCGGTGTGTGGATTACTTCCTAGTACGTTGGTGTGCCAATGGGACCAGGTCGTACGATCTGTTTGATTAGTTTAATTGAGGACTGCGTGGAGTGGGTGACTCTCAAGAACGATTCTGATGGTTCAAGGTTATATGTAACAATTGGAAATCTTCGAGATGTGTATTTGGCTAGAAACTAAGATTTACGTTGATGAGTGTAAAAACACTATCGTGGATTCTACATATCAGTATCAGGAAAGCGAAGGTAATGGATTTAGATTCGCGGGAAATTTCTTTAGGGTAAGTATTTTGAATGTGGTGATATTGGGGATATTCGAGAGAGTATTCAGCGACTCACGAGCCTTAGACGGTGCGGTCTTATGCTTGGGTCTCGTGTGGTGAGTCTAGGTTGAGATTTGCGGTATTATGGAAAGAAGAAGTATCAATTCGAAGGTTAGTCAGGAGGAACTTGGATAAATAGGACAACTTGGTAGTAGGTCGGGTCGGCATGATAAGGGATACTAATAGTTCCTTGAGTATGAGGTAATGAGTTTTTACAAGTGTTTTTTGGCAATGTTCTTGGGTTTTGGTGACCTGCGTAGCGTGGTTGAGTTAGAAAGATTCAGTCATGACGGTTTGGTGTTGTACAAATGGGATTCAGATAGTCTGGATGGGTTATACTACGGTTGAGATGTATATTTCCTACTGGTGCGTGGGGCATGTGGCATATTGTAATTTTCTCCAAATGGAAATCAAATGGAAAGTCTTAGCTGATTGAGTACGTAGTTTCTTGTGGATCAGAGTGGATCATGAAGTTCTCATATTTATCATAGGATGGCGTGGTATATGCGATATGTTGTGTAGGGTTGAGATTTTCATGTGTGAGGTCACTGTTCGGAAGGAAGGTCATAAATTCTTAGACAGCATGGGCAGTTTTAGATGACTAGGTAAATGATATCACTAATTGGTGCGGCTTGTTGAGGGTATACATTTCAGAAAGGGCAATGTGGTTGAGTTAAGGGTACTTCATTGGTATCGCGGCGCTCTCTAGTTGGATCGACTGCTGATATTTAAGTTGACTTGGTGGCACAGCAGAATTATAGGAGTATCCCTCGTGGAATGATTAAGTATTAGAGGTGTTATATATTCAAGAAGTGTAGCTGGGATCGGATATGGTGATTTGTATGCTTGATGGATTGGGAGACGGGGAGTTTTCGTGATTAGATGGTTTTGTGGTTGTGGACTGTGAGAAAATAGCTAAGGTTAGTCAGAAATTAGTATGTGCTATGATTCAGTCATTGTGAACCTTCAAAGAGTTATTATCTATTGTGGGTGACCAGAGTTGATTCAGGGCTCATTGGTAGGCCTAGAACGGATGCGTGTTCTGCACCGGGTCAGAATTGTTGACTCCGAATTGCTATTGTTGAGGGGTGTGCCGTTCGATTGTCATTGAGCTTATTTGTGTTCTGGAGTGATCTATGAATTACCCTTCTGTGTTGCGAGGAGTTGTTATTGTTGGTTATATGCACATATGGTGCGGTTCTATTTGGGCTTTATAGCGTAATTTGGGTAAGACGGGTATTTTGGTGTTGCATGATTGGTTGCGCATTGGATATGTTCTTTTTGGATGGCATGGCATTGCGTCATTTACTTCTCCGTGGTTATGGTGACTTACTTTTGGTACTAGACATCAAATTGCGCGTGGTCGATGATTTTGAGCATGGTGACTTGGGGTGTCTCATGTGGACCAGTGTTTGGATAGGGTCGCTCATTGCAGCGAGGTTATGTAGAGGTATGATCCTTCAAGTTAGATTAGTGTGTTCTGGTTCTAAGATGTGTGATGGGTTCTCAACATTGTGTTGTGGTGGTACTGGTGAGCTTGCGGTATAGCTCTCTCATTTGAGTCATTTCTCCATGATTTGGGTACACTTGGACTGTTGTTTATTGGTGTGCGGGTCACACGGGTTGTGGCTTTAGATTGTATCGATGTGTCATGTCGCTAGAGCGGTCGTGTTGGATGAGATGAGGTCATTGGGATCTAGAATGAATACTATAAGATTCAATTTTAGCATGTTGGAAGGATAACATCGGGATCCGTCTTAGAAATTTACTATGGTCCTCGCCGAAGGAGAGAGAGCTCCATGACATGTTGATGTGAGGAATGGTTATGACTTTCTGCGTGTTTCTTTCATCATTGGCAGTATATGGAAGTGTTAGAGCGAGGCATTTCTTTATAAGAGATTTATTACCGAAATTGGGTTCTTTGAGAAGCTATTGTGATTGGGAGTTATCGCTATGAGTGGTTGAGTCAGGTGGTATATAATGTGATTAAATCTTGGGTTACAAGTGATAACTAGGGATTATACTTCATTTTTCACTCCTTCTTGCTTAATTTTTGGTTAAAATTGTATACAAAATAGTCCCAAAGGCTTACATGTTGTACTTGTTTGCAGGGTTTAGTCAAAAAGGTGACAAATAGTCAAAACCATCTCAAAAATGAGTGAAACATGCACAAGTACCAAGAACAAGCCCAAGCACAGTTCAACAGACCAATGCGGTCCGCAATCCATTTTGTACGAACCGCACTAATGAGATTCAGAGAGATGAAATTTTGGAAGCTAAATCAGTGCGGCCGCAAAACCATTATGTGCATACCACACTAAGGAGATTTAGAGAACTGCAATTTGAAGGCTTGAGACCAGTGCGTCCGCAACCCTTTTTGTGCGGCCACAACAGTAGCCACCGCGGCCGCGGTGCATTTTATGCGGCCCGTGGTGTCCAAGTTCAGAGAAGCAGTTTTCAAAGTTTAGGAGCCTCAACGCGGCTGCACTCCATTTTGTGCGGTCCGCAGTACCCCTGCATGGGTGTTTTTGTCCAGAAAATTCGGCCTAGTATAAATACTTTCTTTTCCCATTTTTAGATCAGCTTTTGTAATCTAACTTTAGCAGGAGCTCGTGAACGACTTTGTTAAGCTATTTTGAGTAATTTTAGAAGTGTTTTATCATTGAATCTTCAAGTATTAATTTTTAATTAAATTATATGGGTTATTCTTCATCTATTTCTTTGTTTTCTTCTCTTAGCATGAGTAGCTAAACCCATTTTCTAGGGTTGTGGCTCAACCCTAGTGTGGGTATTTGATGGGTCCTTTAATTTGAGGCTTAGATGTTTATGGGTGATTGGTATTTGGACTGATTTGTGCTTTCCATGTTAAATTAGTGGTTACAAACGCTAATTGGTGTCTATTTGACTTGGGTTCTTCTTGAGAAAGAGAACTTGAGTCTAGAAAATCAGTCCAACAAGAAATTGGGATGTAATCAAGAGATTGATAGTCCCAATTAACGGATTAAACCTAGAGATAGTAAAACCCTACTTGAGCCTATATTGCTTGCATAATTTTGACACCCAATTGGTCTCGAGAGAGAGGCAATTAGGGCAAAGCCACTCGAGCTACCGAGAGGTATAGAGTGGGTAATTCCGTGCATTGGCTATATCACAATCCCCAACATAACGTCTTTGCCTTAGTTTTTTATCCCGTTAAGTATTCACCTAGGAGAAAGTCATAGCCCTAGTCCCTTTTATCTATTAAGAAAACACTCAAAAAGATATTAGTTAGTTAATTAGCAAATTCAATTAGCTTAAAACCATAGTGGAATTACAAAACCCTTTGATGAGAAGTGCAATTAAAAGCACAACACACTACTAGATCACTTAGGAATTCAACTCCCACATTAGTAACTCCCTGTGGATTCGATCCCGACCCGTTCGAGTAAAAGCCCCTGCCTTGATACTATCTAGTGGTGTAGGTGGGCGTCGATCAACAAGTATGGTTGGATGTAGCGTGTTAAGACTTATTCAGTTATAGTTGTGGAATTTTGATCTTGTAAATTATTTCAGAAGTGGAAATTCGATTCTAAGGTTTATGGGTTAGGTGGAATCGTGGAATTCCAGTTGTGTTATCGGACTTATATGGGGTAGGGTGACGTGAAATCACCCCCGGGGTATGTGCAAGGTAGGTTACACGGCAATTTTGGTGGTTTTTGAACAACTCTGGGCACGTTTGAGGACTGACGTATGTTTAAGTGGGGGAGAATGTAACGACCCGGCCAGTTGTTCCGAGAGTTTAGCCCCGTTTCCCTTGTTTCATCTTTGTCATGTGTCATTTAACTTATTTATGTTATGTTGGTTCGGGTTCGGAGTGGTCGTGGTGAGAATTGGGACACTTAGTCTCTTAAATGAGATTAATAGTTGAAAAGGTCAACCAGGAGTTTACCAGTAGGTAAACAACCTCGGAATGTGGATTTTTTAGCTCGGATAGCTTCGTTAGGTGATTTAGTACTTAGGAGTGTGATCGGAATGTGATTTTGATGTACGGAGTAGAATTAGGCTTGAATTGGCGAAATTGAGTTTTTGGCGATATTTGGCGAGCAGTGGAAAATAGGCTATCAGGGTCGGAATGAAATTTCAGAAGTTGTAACAGGTTCGTAGGATCATTTTGGATGTGTGTGAAAAATTTCCGATCAATCGGACGTGCTTTGGATGGTTTCGGCATCTTTGGCGAAATTTAGAAGTTTCAAAGCTCATAGGCTTGAATCCGATGTGATTTTGGTGTTTTTGCGTTGTTTTTGGTGTTTCAAAGGCTCGACTAAGTTTGAATGGGGTTATGGGATGTGTTGGTAGGTTTGGTTGTGGTCCCCAGAGGATCGGGTGTGTTTCGGGAGGTTAACGGACCAAGTTTGGATGTTGGAGAGTTGTAGATGTTTCTGGTGTTTCAGGTCTGATTTCCTTCTATGCGATCGCAGGGGTGAGGATGCGATCATATAGGCTTGTTCTGAGGCAGCTGTTTTTCTCTTCTATGCGGTCGCCAATGTGGGGCCGCGATCGCGAAGTGAGGGAAGGGGGAAACAGTGCGACCGCGTTTTTCTTGGTGCGATCGCACAGGTGTTTAGGCGCGTGGGTGGTCTGCCGCTTGCTCTGTGCGAACGCGTGTGGATGTACACGAACGCGTAGAGTAGGTTTTGCCAGTGCTTAGAGAACGCGTTCCTTGAGACGCGAATGCACTAAAGAAAATTATAAGTGTTGGGCAGTATTTTAAAATAAATCATTTTCGCGAATTTTAGTCTATCTTCTCCTTTGTTGGGCGATTATTGAAGCTTTTCAGAGGGATTAAAGAGGGAGTCAGAGGAGAACATTTGGAGGTAATATTTTTGACTTCCTAACTCGATTCTATGTGGATTTCTGAGTGATTAAACCTGAAATTAGTGGAATTTAAACCCAAAATTGGGGAAGTTAGGGCATGAAAAATTGGAGACATTGATTGAGTGATTGAAGGGGCAATTGTGGTATGATTTTGGTGTTCTTGGTATGTATAGACTCATGGGAGGATATGGATTCCGGTTTTGTGATTTTTATCGAATTCCGAGACGTGAGACCGGGGGTCAGGTTTGGCCAATTTCGGGAATTGTGCCTAATTTTGATAATTTTCAAATGGGGTTCGTCTTCCTAGCATATTTTGATGTTATTAATCTGATTTTGATAGACTTGGAGCATTTGGGAGCCGATTCGAGGGGCAAGAGCATCGCGGAGTAGTTTTCGGACCGTTTTGAGGTAAGTAACAATTGTAACTCTTGACCTGACGATATGAAACCTCGGTATTTTATATTGTTTTGGTAAATGAGGTGACGCACATGTTAGGTGAAGAGCGTGTGGGCGTGCACCGATAGAAGTTGTGACTTGGTCCGTCCCGTATCGACTATTAAGACGCGTATTCGATTTGATACCTTACGATATCCTGTATTTTAGAAACTTATACTTGTTTATGGGTTGTAAGCCACGTTTGGGGCCTTGTGCCGATCTATTTAGACCCTCAGGGGTATTTTTACACTATTCTCACACTATCCTGATAGAACATTTGTGAACTCAGTCATGTTTACTACTTGTTGTTATTTTCACTGTTACCACACTGTTTTGAAACTCTGAGAGGTATTTTGGGCTGAGTCCCGCGAGTTGAGATGAGTTACCCGAGTAGCTTGTGAGGATGACTGAGTGAGGCCGAGAGCCGAGTATGTGAGGATAGTTATGGATTGGGCT
>ML285804.1:1418-31391 GCA_005239495.1 Nicotiana undulata
ATCACGGATCCGGGTCCGTTCAGCAAAAATGTTAACCAAAGTCAACTTTATTCAACTAATTATCATAAATTCAACTCTTTATCAAGTTTCCACATAAAGGCTTCCCGGCTACGCGCCCAGGCTGCGCACGCACATCGACGTTAGATTGATGGAGGCTTTCAGGGCCTCGGAACACAGTCATAATTAAATTTACATAAGATGCCCTTTTGGGTCATCACAGTTTACTCAAAATTCCAGTCTTACTCAATTTCCTCAACTTAAGGCTTCTGAAATGAGAATTTTCCATTCAATTTAACCCCGAACCCCCTAAATTTCAACTCTGACAATACCCACAAGTCACAATACCCGAAATGAAGCTGTTCATGACTCTCAACTACTGAACGACGTGCTGGATCTCAAAATTACCGGTCGGGTCGTTACAAAAATAGTCCAACAAGAGACAACAACTTCTTATGCCATTTCAAATGTTATCTTGTACTTCATCCAAACAACTTAATGTAACGACCCGACCGGCCATTTTGAGAATTTAAGCTCCGTTCGGTGGTGCAAGGTCATGAACTTCTTCACATTGTGTATATTTGTCTCGACCCAAAATTCCCACCGTCTCGACCGTGATGGCGTCTAACGTTGAACCCGCTAGACAAGCCAATGTGATTATTCAGTTTACATCATTCCTTAACTATTAATCATGAACAGATAAATAACCAGATTGACAAGAGTTAAATTTAAAGGACACATCGTAATGTAAATGTGTTTCATTTCAGTACTTCACGAAACTGCACCAAAATCTAGCAAAATCCCAGAAACAATGGAGTCACAACTCACGGACTATCTAAGAGTAGTACATATAACAGTCTGAAAGAAATAATACATCTGTTTTCCGAAGTACTAGAAACAGAAATAAAGGAAAGTGGAAGGGGAGGCCAAGTCCTGCGAACGCCTGCGAGTGTCTCCGAGTGGACTAAAGGAAGCCGCCTAACTCAATATCCACAGGGTCCTGTACCGGGATCTGCACAACAAAAAGTGTGCAGGTGTAGTATCAGTACAACCGACCCCATGTACAGAGTAAGAGCCGAGCCTAACCTCGGCTAAGTAGCGAAGAGGCTAGGACATGACAAATAATATCACCTGTGCAATTTAATAATATATAAAAGAAATAGCGACATGAAGTAAACAGTTAAGTACAAAAACGGGGGGAAACATGCTGGGGAAAAAAAGGTAACAATTACTGAAATAACAGAACAAGGCAACAGTTTAAATATCAAAATAACAACAGGAATTAACAACACAAAACAAACAAGTGAACGACATCACCCTTCGTGCTTTTACTCTTATCCTCACAATAAGTAAATAGAAATGGCACGGCATGACTCCTCGTGCTACAATATCATAACATGGCACGGAATCTCCCCACGTGCTAGAATATCATAAACATGGCACGGAATGTCCCCTCGTGCTAAAAGATCATAAACATGGCACAAAATGTCCCCTCGTGCTAAAATATCATAAACATGGCACGGAATGTACCATCGTGCTAAAATATCATAAACATGGCACGGAATGTCCCCTCGTGCTAAAATATCATAAACATGGCACGGAAAATCCCCTCGTGCTAAAATATCATAAACATAGAACAGAATGACCCCTCGTACTAAACTATCATAAACACCAGTTTGGCAAAGAAAACCAATAATGAGAACCATAAATCATAACATCCTGGCAAGGGAACAACAACAGAAATAATATCGTCCCGGCAAGGGACACAACTATAACCAATCTCACTCAAGTGTATAACTTAACAAAATATTCCTCAACTGAGCAACTACTCAACAGTATTCACAACCAAGAATTTCCATCAAACAAATAACCACCAAAGTGAAATTTAATCCCTAACACAGTGAATATCGATGAAAATCACATAATTCATAAAAACCGACTCACGGGCATGCTTGACAACAACGTATAGGTACTCGTCACCTCACCTATACGTTGAATGTGGAATAAGCACGTAGCAAATAAGACTCAACACCTATTCCCTCAAGCTAAGGTTAGGCCAAACACTTACCTCGACATCCACGACCAAAATCACTCCTCAATCACCGTTTTTCCTTTTGAACCCGACTCCAAATCAATCGTATATAGACATAATTGGCTCAATAACATCAATAAATGCTAAAAAATTCAATTCTAATGCTTAATTATAGACTTTCTAACATTCTTCCCAAAATTCCAAAAATCGACCCCGGGCCCTCTTGGTCAAAACACGAGGTTCAGACCAAACTCGATCAACCATTCACCCACGAGCCCGAATATGTAATTTGTTTTGAAATCCGACCCCAAACCGAGGTCTTATTCCCAATTAATCAAAAAGCCCTAACTCTACCCAAATCCCTAATTTTCTACCCTTAACCTCATGTTTTAGGCCTAGAAATTTAGTGGGTGTTGATAAATATTGAAGAAAAGGAGTCCAAGATTACTTACCTATGAAGTTATTGTGAAGCTTTCTTCCAAGAATCACCCAAAGTGAAGTGAAGGAGAAGGAGTTATGAAAATGTGGTGAAATCATGTAAGTGCATTCTGTTTTTGGCTGAAAATATAACTGGGCAGATTTTGTGCTTCACGTTCGCGGGCCCTTTATCGCATTCCCGAAGGTCTGGCTTTCTTGGGCTTCGCGTTCGCGAGCTGCAGGCCGCTTTCACTTAGTGTTTTGACTACCCAGCCCCCAGCCCATTCCTAACTCTATGCGTTTGCACACCTGGTGACGCGTTCGCGTAGAGACCCTGTCTAGTGCTCCGCGTTCGCGTCTCCCACTACGCGTTCGCGTAGAGTAAATCCCAGACCTTACCCATTTTCTCTTCGCATTCGAGAGTGTAACCACGTGTTCGCGAAGAGTAATTCATCAGACACCAGAAATGTGCAAAAACACCAGATTTTTGCTAAGTTAAACACCCCGACGCCTACTCGAAACACACCCGAGCCCTCGGGGCTACAAATCAAATATGCACCCAACCTCAAAAACATCCTACGAACTTATTCGTGTATTCAATCCAGCAAAATAACATCATAAACAACGAACTAAACCCCAACACCAATGAAAATTCCAAAAACTTCTAAAACTTCCAAATTTACAATTGTGAGTCCGAATTACGTCAAATGACTTCCGTTTCTCACCAAACTTTACAGATATGACATATATATTATTTTGAACTTGTACCGGGCTCCGGAACTAAAATACGGGCCCGATACCACAGATTTCACATATAATTGCATTTTCAAAAACCTCTTATATTTTCAGAAAATAATTTCTTTCAAAAATTAATTTCTCGGAATTCGATTCCGGGCATACGCCCAAGTCCCATATTTTCCTACGGCCCTTCGGGACCGTCAAATCATGGGTCCGGGTCCGTTTTCCAAAAATGTTTACTAAAGTCAACTTTATTCAAATTTCAAATACAAAATTGTCAATTTCCTCAATTTTTACATAAAGGCTTCCCGGCTACACGTCCGGGCTGCGCACGCAAATTGAGGGAGATAAAAAAAGGTCTTCATGACCTCGAAACACAGAATTAACTAAAAATGCACGGGATGACCTTTTGGGTTATCACAATATCGACATGCGTGCATGGTTGGATTCAATTACCGGATACTCCAGAGTCGAATTGGAAAGAAAAAATTTCAATTTTTGAAGTTTAAGTGATGAAAGTTGATTAGAGGTTTGACTTTTGTATAAACGGCACCGGAATGAGTTTTGGGTGATGTCAAAAGCTTCGTATGATGACTTAAGACTTAGGCGCGCGTCCAGAATTGGCTTTGGAGGTCCGTAGAGTAATTAGAAGTAATTCGGCGAAAGTTAGAATTTCATCGATTTTGGCCGATAGGTGAAATCTTGATATCGGGCTCGGAATGGAATTCCGAGAGTGGTTGTAGGTCCGTGGTGATATTTATGACTTGCTGCAAAATTTTGCGTCATTCCGGGTTGAATTGATAGGTTTCGGCACGAGTTTTGATATTTGAAGATTTGAAAATTTTATAAGTTTGATCTTTTGTTTGATTCGTCATTTTGGTGTTGTTTTATGTGATTTGAAACCTCGAGCGATTCCGTGTTAGGTTATATGACTTGTTTGTGTGCTTAGACGGGTTCCTCGGGTGTGTTCCGGATGGACCACGGGTCATTTTTCCCATTTTTGGAACCGCTATTTTCTGCTTCTGATGTTCTCCTTCGCGTTTGCATCCCATCCTCCGCGTTCACGAAGTGTAATTTTTGAGGAGGGAATAATCCTCCTATGCATTCGCGATTTGGCTCCCGCATTCGCACAACTTTCCCCTTCTTGTTCTTCGCGTTCGCATCCCACCCCATCGTGTTCGTGTAGTGGAATTAGAGCCGGGGGTGGGCTGCTGGTCTCTCTACATCGCGTTCGTGTCTTAGCCTACGCGTTCGCGTAGGTCCCTGCTCCCCTTCATTGCGTTTGCTTACACAGTGTCACATTCTCATAGTTCAACTGGGAAACTTCAATTTCCCTTCTTCGCAAACGCATCCCTTTATCCGCGTTCACGATGCACAAATGACTGGACGAATATAAGATTTCGAAATCGAGGGTTTCACCATTTTTATCACATTTTGACTTCTAGAGCTCGTTCTTTTCAATTCTTTGAGAGTTTTTCACAAAAATCAAATGGGTAAGTGTTCTTCAACTAGAATTAAATATATTCCATGAATTAGTCCTTGTTTTTATCATTTAAATTGTATTTTTAGTTAGGAAAAATGTTGGGTTTGAAAGAAAATTTCTAAAATGAATAATCATGATTTGAGGGACCAAATGGCATCGGAATTTGATAAATTTTGTATGGTTAAACTCGTATTGGAATGGGTATTTGGATTTTGTAAAATTTGTCGGGTTCCGTTGTGCGGGTGCGGGGGTCGACTTTGGGGTCGATTTTAATTCTTTTATAAAGATTGAAACATTATTATTCGAAATAGCTCCTTATACGATTTATGCGTGTTTTGAAGTTGTTTTAGTTGATTTTGATCCGTCCGGAGGCCTTTTCACCCGAGAAGTCCATTTTTGAGTACTGGTTTGTCGTCTTTGAGGTAAGTATCTTTCCTAACATTGTGTGGGGGAATTACCCCTTAGGATTTGAGTCTTCTATGCTGATTGTAGCCTGTGTACGCGAGGTGACGAGTGGGTACTAGGGCTTATTTGAAAATAGGTTGACCTTTTAGGATTCATAGGTCCTTATACTCATGTGTATTAAGTTGTAATTGCTATGACTGCGTTCTTGATTGTTAATTTCATCCTTTCCTGCTTAAATTAGAATTACTTGCTGTTAGATTTCCCTGGTTGATTATTTAATCATAATGGACTTAGCTGAAGATCTTACCTCTTCTATCACTATGTTATACTTTCTTCATAAACAACCTACTTAGTTAGAGTTTGTATCATCTCTCCCTATAATTGTTTATCAGTAATTGGAATATTTATACATTGGTGTCAAGCATGCCCGTGAGTCGTGTATTGTGATTCATATGATTTTCCCTTAAGTGCTACTTAGGTTTATTTAGATAAATATCCATGTTGATGGTATTTCCTTTGTGTTGCCTATTATTGAGCATTGGTTCAAGCTGGGTTTTATTCGGTGAAGCTAATTGTTTAAGCGAGATTGGTTATAGTTGTTTTTCCTTGCCGGGATGATTTGGTTTCTCATTGTGGACTTTAATATTGTGGATTCGTTGTTATGTCTTGTTTCTCTCTGGTTAGGCTGTGTCCGTTACACTCATTATTTCCTTTCGGTGGTTATTCCTTGTGAATGAGTTCTACTGTGCTGGTGACTTAAGTTCTTGATTTGATTGGCCGTCGTACATAGAATTTCTATCTTTTGTTAGCTTGTGATTGTCGCGGTGATGTACAATGTTTCTTTCTTGTTGTGGTTGTTATCTCAGTGGCCTGCATTGCATATTTAAATTGGGACTATGGACGTATTTCGAGAGCTTTCCCAATGTACTGCATATTTAAATTGGGACTACAGACGTATTCCAGGTCTTGTACTGCATATTTAAATTGGGACTACAGACGTATTCCTGGAGCTTTCCCCTTGTACTGCATATTTAAATTAGGACTACGGACGTATTCCGAGAGCTTTCCCCATGTACTGCATATTTACTTTGGGACTACAGACGTATTCAAGGAGATCCCCCAGCACTGCATATTTACTTTTGAGACTACGGACGTATTCTGGGAGATCCCCCTATACTGCATGACAAATTATGAGCTAAGGACGGAGTTACGGTAGATTTATCTTGAGGAGATTATGATCAAAAGGTATATATTGAAAAGTATTGCTGAAAAGCATTTATCTTAGAGAAAATTATGTCTGAAGGACTTTTATTTCAAAAGTACATTTGAAAAGCATTTGTCTTGCAGGAAACGATATTTGGAAGGCATATGGAATTAGAATCAACAAGAATGCATTTATAATTCCTGTAAATCAACCAAGCAAGGCAATTAGGTATATGTCTATCCTAACCGCGAATTCGTTCCCCGATGCTTAGGCTCAAGAACTTGCTCTACTCATTCCTATATGCAATCTAGAATTCTCACTTTCGAGTTCAACTCTAGATTCGTAGATAATATTCAATTGGTGATCAAGCAATTAAATAATTAAGTGCAGAATTGAATAAATAAACCAATATGATAAATCAAGAAATCAAAATCAGTATCATAACCCTAGAACGTGAGGTTTAGCTCCACATAGACATGGTAGCAAAACAACAAATCATACAAAGAAACATAAAAACTACAAAGTTTGATGGAAGAAAGATGGAACTGGATGAATTCCGGCCTCCACGGTGTCTCTATGCTTGTGTATTCCTCTCAAAAACGTCCTCCTCTCTCCAAAATATGTTTAGGACCCCTTTTATACAAGTTGGAACCGTGTAGGGCCGAAATAACCTTGTCTCGAACAAAGTAGGAAAAATCCCCACTTAGAGCGTCCAGGGAAGCACCTCACGCTGGCCCTGGCGCACAATACCGTAGCGTCTTTTTTTCCAGCTCTTTTGTTGCCAATTTACTTTCCTCGAAAGTGGGTTTTGCCTAACGTTTCCTTTCCGGGTAATGTCATGGTTTCATTTCTTTATTTTTCACTTCATAAATTTCATCTCATTGAATTCTAATTAATACATTAACAAAGACAATTCCCCTTTCAATTAGTAAGGATACGTTTGAATGCTCCAAGAAAGAGTTTTCCCCAATTTCATTATTTTTTCTTCGTAGTCTCTCATCAATGTACCTACACATAAAATAAACTCAATTAAACATAAATATAATATAATTTAGCATTAAATCACCTAAATGTAAGGTAAGTAATGCACTAAAAATATATGTTATAGACAAACATCACATATATTGGGGAAGTATATTTGAAAACAAGGAATTTTGAAGGAACTATGTTTTAAAGATTTCTCTTTCTACAAATATATGTATATATTCGGAGAAAGTACATTTTAAAGAAAATTTCCTATTTTTAAATGATTATATTCAAAGCTTTCAATACAAACTTACAGGTAAAGGTTTACACTCGAAGTATTTTCCAAATACACTTGGGGTTGTTGGCTAAGGCCTTACGTGGAAACTGTTGCAGTGCTGAATTACTACTTGTTCTTACTATAATGTGATTTTTCCGGTTTCGGGGTGTTCTCGTACATTCTTTGTGTATTATTGTGATGTTTTGTTGTTATTGGTTGTATTTCCTTCCGCATTTTATTAGTTATGTTGTGTAGTCATTAGATAGATGTTACATCATGTCATTTCGATAATCATGTATGTTTAATTTATTAGACCAGCGGGTGTCCTCACTAGTCCTCACACTACTTCACCGAGGTTAGTCTTGATACTTACTGGCACCGCTATTGGTTGCTCATTCTATACTTCTGCACAGTTTTGTGCAAATTCCAGGATTTGTAAAATCGGCCGATCTTTAGTTAGCAGCGCCGTTGTTGTTGCGGAGACTCAAGGTAAAACCGCTTCAGCGTTCGCGGTTTCGTTGTCACCATCTTAAATTTATTATTCGCACATTGTTGTATTTATTCCGAATAGTGGTATTTAGGGATGTTAGTGTAAACTCTTTACAGCTTATGACATGTACTTACCGGGTTTTGGGATGATATGTAACGTATATAGATTTTTATCAAGAAGCATTTAAAAGTTTCAATATTTTGATTTATGTCTACTAAATGTTAGGCTTACCTAGTCCTTAAGACTAGGTTTCGTCACGATACCCAACGGAGGGAAATTGGGTCGTAACAAGTTGGCATCAGTGCTCTAGGTTCATAGGTCCTACGAGTCATAAGCGAGATCAGTAGAGTCTTACGGATCGGTACAGAGACGTATGTACTTATCTTCAAGAGGCTACGGAACCATTAGGACAATTTCACTTCCTTCATTCCCATCGTGCGAGTTCTTTGATTTTGAAATTTGAAATTTATCATTCCATTCTCTCACTGATGGTGAGGATACGAACAGCGGTTCCTGTTGATGTTACCCCAAGATGGATGTCGCTAGGGGAAGAAGCAGAGATCGACGAGGAGCACGTGTCTTCAGGAGACCTTGGAACAGTTCTCGAGTATGATTGGTACATTGACTCAGGTGGATTTGATTCCGGGTGCACCAGCTACTTCACAGATCGGGGGAGGAGTTCAGACTCCCGCCGCCTACACTCCAGAGCAGCGAGATCATGATGGTCAGGTCCCAGGTTTCATGGCAGCACATCATAGGAAGTACCACCCTCCTATCTTTCAGTGGATTGGCGACCGATGATGCCCAGGGTTTCTTAGAGGGGTGTCACTACATTCTTCAGACTACAGGTATTGTGGAGACGAGCGGGGTTGTTTTTGTCACGTGTCAGCTTAGAGGAGCGACTTATCAGTGGTGGCGGTCATATGAGTTGAGTATCCCGGCCGAATCAGCTTCACTTACATGGGGTCTTTTTTCAGAGGTGTTCTTGAGAGAGTTTTCACCTTAGTCCCTCCGAAGGGCATGGCGCATAGAGTTTGAGCAGTTGCGTCAGGGCACTATGTCAGTATTGGACCATGCCGTCAGATTAAGTGAGTTTGATAGATATGCACCTCACTTGGTTGTTTCAGTTAGGGGGCGAGGCCGTAGATTCATTGGGGGGCTCAAGCATGATGTTCGGTTCAGCATTAATCGAGAGTTGGAGTTAGATGTCTTGTTTCAGCAGGCAGTAGGGACCGCTCACCGGCTATAGGGCATATGGGACTGGAAGCGAAAAGACAGACAAGTTCAGGAGAGAGAGTATCGGAAAGCGAGGAGGCCACATAGGCCGAAGAGATATACTAGTCCTTATTATGGAAGTAGGGTACCACACAGTAGAGGTTTTGTGGGTCAGCCAGTTCAGTTTGCATTACCAGTTGTGCATGGGCTTTCAGGTACTCATGGGTCTCAGAGTACTCGTATTGTATGGTTTCCACATCCATGTTAGCAGAGAGGTTGTTTTGAGTGTGGAGATGTCAGCCATATGGTAAGAGATTGTCCTAGGCTCCGGACAGGTGTATCACAGCAGGGTATTCAGGTGAGTAGAGGGCGCCCAAAAGGGGGAGGCCTGACCCATTGATGTGTTTCATATAGTAAACTGGAGGTCGTTGTGCCAGATATTATCATCCGGATATGTTTTTATGTGTTATAGAGGGGCACCAATTGTATTACACTATAGTTCTACTGGTCGGGACGGGTTCCCTTATTTGTTGTTTCATTTATGAGTGAGTTTCATACCTTGCACTCTATTTTTCATGTTTGCTTCTGTTGGGAGGTTCTATGAGTGGTGACCCGTGTCTATCGTTATTTTATTTATCATTGAGGGTGGTGAGACTATGAGTGAGTCCTTGTTCTTCATCATGGTAGGCTTTATGTGATTTTTCCTAAGTATTTTGTTTACGAGCTGTGATTTGATACTCTATCGAGATGTGAGTTCAGTGAGCGTTATGAATTTATCAGCCGAGATGAGTTAGTGTGGAATTTCAATTGGTATGATATATTTTTGGTATGTGATTTAGAGTTGAGGGAGAGGTCCTCGTGATATTTTTCATTCGATATGTTTGGACCGGGCTGAGTACCACGGTGGAAATTTTATCAGGATGGGATCCTTGTGATTTGTTCGTATGCTTTGCCTTTTCCTTGTTATATTGCTTTTGTAAGTCAGTATTGATAGAGAGTATCCTATGGGCTTGTTTGATAGTTCCTCTATATGTTTCTCTTTTCATATTCAGTCATTTCTGCTAGGTGTTTATTTAGTTTTAGCTTGCGGTATGTGTGCCCGGTGGTGTTAGTTGTGGCTTAGTGATTCGGGTATCTAATATTGAGGTCTTCATTTTTATTGCATCATTATCACTATTATGGGGCTTGGTAATCGAGTTCTTTCAGATATGAGGCTAATCGCCAGTGCTGGATTAATTTCAGGCAGCTATTGTGATCCGAGGTGTTATTACGAGCCTATGTATGGTGTTCTATATTGTGTTGTCGTACCTTAAGGGTGTAGTCATGAATTGATGCAGCCGGTTGAGGCTGATGCCAGCTATGGATTTTGAATAGGGACTTTTGGAAATGAGTAGAAGGTGGGAAATTGAGGTCTGAGGCTTATCGGTTGAGCTGGGAAGGCTATATTATAGTTGTGATTGTGTCATCAATCTTATGTATATAGGGTGACACGAGATCACCCGCGGGTGTGTGTTGGGAGTGTGCATTAAGTGATTTGATGAGTTCGAGGTGAATCTTGGCACGTTCGATGACGAACGTTTGTTTTAAGAGGGGGAGAATGTAACGACCCGACCGGTCGTTTTGAGAATTTAAGCTCCGTTTGGTGGTGCAAGGTCATGAACAGCTTCACATTATGTATATCAATCTGCGTGCGTGGTTGGATTCAGTTACCGGATAATCTGGAGTCGAATTGGAAGGAAAAATTTCATTTTTTGAAGTTTAAGTGACGGAAGTTGACCGGAGGTTTTACTATTGTGTAAACAGTATCAGAATGCATTTTGGGTGATGTAAACAGCTTTGTATTATGATTTTGGACTTAGGAGCGCGTCCGAAATTGGCTTTGGAGGTCCGTAGAGTAATTTGAGGTAATTCGGCGAAAGTTAGACTTTCGGCGATTTCGGCCGATAGGTGAAATTTCCATATCGGGATCGGAATGGAATTCCAAGAGTGGTTGTAGGTCTGTGGTGTTATTTATGACTTGTCTGCAAAATCTGGCATCATTCCGGGTTGATTGATAGGTTTCGACACGAGCTTTGATATTAGAAGATTTGAAAATTTATAAGTTTGATCTTTTGTTTGATTCGTCATTTTGGTGTTGTTTTATGTGATTTGAAACCTCAAGCGAGTCCGTGTTAGGTTATATGACTTGTTTGTGTGCTTATACTGGGTCCCAGGGGGCCTCGGGTGTGTTCCGGATGGACCACGAGTCATTTTTCCCATTTTTGGAACTGTTGTTTTCTGCTTCCTATGTTCTCCTTCGCATTCGCGTTCGCGTCCCATCCTCCGCGTTTGCGAAGTTTAATTTTGGAGGAGGGAATAATCCTCCTATGCGTTCGCGATTTGGCTCTCGCGTTCGCATAATTTTCCCCTTCTTCTTCTTCGCGTTCGCATCCCACCCCATCGCGTTCGCGTAGTGGAAATTAGAGATGGGGGTGGGCTGCTGGTCTCTCTTCATCGCATTCGCGTCTTAGCCTACGCGTTCGCGTAGGTCTCTGCTCCCCTTCTCCGTGTTCGCTTACACAGTGTCGCCTTCACATAGTTCAACTGGGAAACTTTAATTTCCCTTCTTCGCGAACGCATCCCTTTATCCGTGTTCGCGATGCACAAATGACTGGATAGAATATAAGTTTTCAATATCGAGGGTTTCACCAGTTTTATCACATTTTGACTTCTAGAGCTCGGTTCTTGGTGATTCTTTGAGGGTTTTTCACAAATCGAATGGGTAAGTGTTCTTCAACTAGAATTAAATATATTCCATGAATTAGTCCTTGTTTTTATAATTTAAATTGTGTTTTTAGTTAGGAAAAATGTTGGTTTTGAAAGAAAATTATGAAAAATCATGATTTGAGGGACCAAATGGCATCGGAATTTGATAAATTTTGTATGGTTGAACTTGTATTGGAATGGGTATTAAGATTTCATAAAATCTATCGAGTTCCGAGGTGCGGGCTCGGGGGTCGACTTTTGGGTCGATTTTTATACCTTTGTAAAGATTGAAACTTTATTATTTAGAATAGCTCCTTATACGATTTATGTGTGTTTCGAAGTTGTTTTAGTTGATTTTGAGCCGTACGGAGTCCTTTTCCCCCGAGAAGTCCATTTTTGAGTACCGGTTTGTTGTCTTTGAGGTAAGTATCTTGCCTAACCTTGTGTGGGGGAACTACCCCTTAGAATTTGAGTCTTCTATGCTGATTGTAACCCGTGTACACGAGGTGACGAGTGGGTACTAGGACTTATTTGCAAATAGGTTGACATTTTAGGATTTTTAGGTCCTTATACTCCTGTGTATGAAGTTGTAATTGCTATGATTGCGTTCTTGATTGCTAATTTCATCCTTTCCTGCTTAAATTAGAATTACTTTATGTTAGATTTTCTTGGTTGATTATTTGATCTTAATTGACTTAGTTGAAGACCTTACCTCTTCTATCACTATGTTATACTTTCTTCATAAACTGCCTACTTAGTTTGAGTTTGTATCATCTCGCCCTATAATTGTTTATCAATAATTGGAATATCTATACGTTGGCGTCAAGCATGCCCGTGAGTCGTATGTTGTGATTTATATGATTTTCCCTTAAGTACTACTTAGGTTTGGTTAGATAATTATCCATGTTGATGGTATTTCCTTGGCGTTGCCTATTACTGAGCATTGGTTCAAGCTGGGTTTTATTCGGTGAAGCTAATTGTTTAAGCGAGATTGGTTATAGATGTTTTCCCTTGCCGGGATGATTTGGTTTCTCATTGTGGACTTGAATATTATGGATTCGTTGTTATGTCTTGTTTCTCTCTAGTTAGGCTGTGTGCTTTACGCTCATTATTTCCTTTCGGTGGTTCTTCCTTGTGAATGAGTTCTACTGTGCTGGTGACTTAAGTTCTTGATTTGATTGGTCGTTGTACATAGCATTTCTATCATTTGTTGCCTTGTGATTGTCGCGGCGATGTACGATGCTTCTGTCTTGTTGTGGTTGTTATCTTTGTGGATTGCATTGCATATTTAAATTGGGACCACAGACGTATTTTGAGAGCTTTCCCCTATACTACATATTAAATTTGGATTACGGACGTATTCCGGGAGCTTTCCCTCTGTACTGCATATTTAAATTGGGACTACAGACGTATTCCGGGAGCTTTCCCCATGTACTGCATATTTAATTTGGGACTACAGACGTATTCTGAGAGCTTTCACCCTGTACTGCATATTTAAATTGGGACTACAGATGTATTCCGAGAGATCCCCCAACACTGCATATTTACATTTGGGACTACAGACGTATTCTGGGAGATCCCCCTGCACTGCATGACAAATTCTAAGCTATGGACGGAGTTTCGGTAGATTTATCTTGAGGAGATTATGATCGAAAGATATATATTGAAAAGTATAGCTGAAAAGCAATTATCTTGAAGAAAATTATGTTTGAAGGACTTTTATTTCAAAGGTACATTTGAAAAGCATTTTTCTTGCAAAAAATGATATTTGAAAGGCTGATATTGGGGAAGTATATTTGAAAACCATGTATTTTGAAGGAACTATGTTTTAAAGATTTCTCTTTCTACAAATATATGTATATACTCGGAGAAAGTATATTTTAAAGAAAAATTCCTATTTTGAAATGATTATATTCAAAGCTTTCAATACAAACTTATGGGTAAAGGTTTACACTCGAAGTATTTTCCAAAGACACTTGGGGTTGTTGGCTAAGTCCTGACGTGGAAACAGTTGCTGTGCTGAATTACTACTTGTTCTTACCGTAATGTGATTTTTCCGGTTTTGGGGTGTTCTCGTACATTCTTTGTGTATTATTGTGATGTTCTGTTGTTATTGGATGTATTTCCTTCCGCATTTTATTAGTTATGTTGTATAGTCATTAGATAGATGTTACATCCTGTCATTTCGATATTTATGTCTATTTGATTTATTAGACCAGTGAGTGTCCTGACTAGTCCTCGTCACTACTTCACCGAGGTTAGTCTTGATACTTACTGGGCACCGTTGTGGTGTGCTCATTCTACACTTCTGCATATTTGTTGTGCAGATTCCAGGTTTTGCATAGCCGACCGATCTTTAGTTAGCAGCGTTGTTGCTGTTGCGGAGACTCAAGGTAAACCCGTTTCAGCATTTGCGGTTTCGAAGTCACCATATTATATTTATTATTCGCACACTGTTATATTTATTCCGAACAATGGTATTTAGAGATATTAGTATAAACTCTTTACAGCTTATGACTTGTACTTACCGAGTTTTGGGATGATATGTAATGTATTGAGATTTTTGTCAAGAAGCATTTAAAAGTTTCAATATTATGATTTATATCTACTAAATGTCAGGCTTACCTAGTCCTTAAGACTAGGTGTCGTCACGATACCCAACAGAGGGAAATTAGGTCGTGACACTTGACCAATATATAGATAAGCTTAAGAACAAACAGTAGTTTGTTTTACATACCATAAATAATCAGAAAAAACTCGAACCAAAGCTTATCTTAGCTTAAAAATACCGTTAATGACATCACAACACCATAGAGACTCTCTTCTTTACTTAGGCTAACTTTTGAAGTTAGATTTCAGTAAAACCACCTTAGATTCGACTTAGAACCTTGGAGAACTGTTAGTGAGGTGAGAGAGTTTTGGAACTTTCCTTGGTCGAAAATGACCAAAAATGATCAGTCCAACCCCTTTAAAATGTTCAAGGGTCTTCCGATGTCTAAGTGGGTCCCGTTGGGAGCTGCTTGCGTGGTCTTGTATAAATGTGAATATCACTATACTCCAATGTCATATCGATAAATAATTTAATGCCTTAGAAACTTGACCTGTAGATTTTCAATTTGGTAGGTGGTTCATTCCGAAATTTCAAGTATATTGGGAGAAAAACTCAGCTACATTTGACCTAATTTTCAACACATTTATGAATGTAACGCGTGATCACCTTTACCAACTTTTGTTCCACAACTCGCTTGACTTTAAAACTTTACACACGACTACCATGCAACTAAAATAACTCTTAACATATCCTTCTTATCATGTTAAGCATCATAGTCTCAACCCAAAAGTATATGTTATAATATTCTCAACTTGTCGACTTTCAACGAAACTTATATTCCTCAATCTATTTAGCTTCTAAGCCTTCAACACTCTTGGTACTTGTTATCCATGATCTTAAAGATTTGTAGCCTCCAAGGTAACACGAATAACTTACTTTATTTAATTTTGATGACGATATAATTTCTGAGCTTACACAATTGATTTATAACGTACTTTTACATACGAAAACATGGGGTGAAACATCATTCCCCCCCTTGGAACATTCGTCCTCGAATGTTGACTGATGTGCCTATCAGTCTAATAACCTATAGCTTATATGAATACTTCAATTCTGTCCATGCCATCTAGGCAACTGTTATGTGAATAAATTAAAAGGTCAGGGCATTCCCCCCCTTTAGGCCTCTTTCTCATACCACGACTTGTGGTCGAAATTCTTCCAATATTGTAGTTGTTGCTAACTTCTATCATGCAACATGTACGGTTTTGACTGTGTAAGTGCGCCTATGCGACTTTTCTATTCTTTTTCCTCTAATTGTTAGCCAATCTTTAGGCCTCACGTTAAGAACATGTATAGAACTATGACAAGTTGTTCCTTTGGGCATCTATAGGCGCATTAAAGTTCTTCGCGCAGTACTTTGACGAACTTATGACTATTTCTATATCTTATTTCATAGCCTCGGTTATCTATACGTATGGCATTACTACATCTATGTAGGTTATACGATACCATAACTTTTACTTCGATTTATTATTACCGAGGTTACCCAACTCCAAGTTACTCTCTCACTGCTTATCATATATGTATATATCTAAGTCTTTTAATGCTTCCTTATTACTGTTCATCTAAAGAATGACATCATTATCTCCTATCATATGTTGAAAATTTTATCCATCTATTGTTGAGTCACCTTAATGTTGACCTATAATCTACCACTGATAACTTGAAACCTTTTACGTAATACATTGTCACTAGAGCTCACGTCTCATTGGGGAACATCTGAAGTGATTTGCATGATCCACCTGAGACGATACTATACTTCATAGCATCCCAATGTGATTCATCTTATGGGGATATTCTAATCCCGTGCAATTCATGAAATACCTTTTTTTTAAATCAATACTCAATCAAAGGCATAAACATCATCTTCTTATATATCACAATTACACCCTTATTCTGCTACCAGTGTAGCATTCCATCTCTTCTAAATGCTCCTAGTCTTAGACTCTTCCGAGTTAATTCAAGATATTCTGAGTTTTCTATAACTTACGGAAACCATCATCTCTATTATTTTGATGGGCTTAATCCTGAGGCCTTACATATTTATGTCACCTTATCACCCACCTTTTCTTATCTTTAATCCTATATACCAAAAACCTTTTCGTTCTGCCATACTTTAGCTTACGACCTACATATCGATTTATAATCTTTAACTTGTTAGCACCACAGATTTTCTTTCGTGCATCTCAGTTGTTTTTAAAGATAAGCAAGTAATTTTCTTGGATGGATACTTTTCTTATCTTAGTGCCCTCAACTACTGGAATTCCCTGTAACTCATATGATCTAAAATATCACTTTTTATTTTTTTACTTCCCGTTCATTAGCCATGATAGGTGTTGTAATGACCCAGCCGGTCGTTCTGTTAGATTAGCCATGTTTTCCTTGTTTCTACTTTGTCGTGTGTTTCTTATCCGATTTACGATGTATGGGTTTGTTGGTTCAGTTTTGAAGTTGTTGTGGTGAGAACTGAGACACTTAGTCTCTTAAATTGGCTTAATAGTTGGAAAGGTCACCTGGGAGTTGACTTATAGGTAAACGACCTCGGAATGTGGATTTTATAGCTCGTATAGCTTCTTTAGGTGATTTGGGACTTAGGAGTGTGTCCAGAATATGGTTTTGAGGTCTGGAGTAGAATTAGGCTTGAAATGGCAAAATTGAGTTTTTGTCGATTTTTGGTCGGTAGTGTAAAATAGGTTATCGGGGTCTGAATGGAATTTTGGAAGTTGGAACAGGTTCATAGTGTCGTTTTGGATATGTGTGCAAATATTCAGGTCAATCTGACGTGTTTTGGGTGGTTTCGACATCATTGGCAAAATTTAGAAATTTTTAAGTTCATAGGCTTGAATCTGAGGTGAATGTGGTGTTTTGATGTTGTTTGGAGTGTTTCAAAGGTTCGACTACGTTTGAATAAGGTTATGGGATGTGTTGGCATGTTTGGTTGAGGTCCCGAGGGCCTCGGGTGAGTTTCGGGGGGTGTTAACGGACCAATTCTTGGCTTAAAAGTTGGAAGATTTTTGCTGGTGTGAAGGTTCTGGTTTCCTTCTACGCGATCGCGGGAGGATGTTTGCGATCGCGTAGGCTTAGCTGGGGATGGAAGAGTTTTTTCTATGCGATCGCGTGGTGGACGTCGTGATCGCATGAGTGTGTGGTCGTTAAGCATTATGAATGCGTGGTGCTGTTCGTGATCGCGTAGAGTTTGAAGGGCGGGTGAGGGGCTGAGTTGTTGTACTTCGCGATCGCGTAAGGAGGCTTGCGATCAATTGGGTTGAGTGGAAGTCCATCGCAATTGCGTGCGTGGTTCTGCGATCGCGTAGGGTAAATTGGTAGGGCAGCATATTTGTTCTTCGCGATCGCGTGAAGAATTCCGCGATCGCAATGAGTAAAAAACTTGGGCAGAATGTTTAAATAGAGGTCTTCGCCAATTTTAGCACCTTTTTCACCATTGTTGAGCGTTTTTGAAGCTTTTTGAGAGGGATTGAACAGGGAATCAAAGGGAAAAACTTGGAGGTAAGATTTTTGAACTCAATACTCGATTCTATATTGATTTCTAAGTAATTAGACCTGAAATTAGTAGGAATTAAACCAAAAAATTGGGGAATTAGGGCTTATGATTTGGATACCTTTGAGTGGGGATTTGAGGGGCCATATGAGGTCCGATTTTGATGGTCTTGGTATGTATAGACTCGTGGGAGGATAAGGATCCTTTTGATGTGATTTTTATCGAGATCCAACACGTGGGTCTAGGGGTCGGGTTTGGCCAATTTCGGGAATTGTGCTTAATTTTGATAATTTTTGAATGGGTTTAGTCTCCCTAGCATATATTGATGATATTAACCTAGTTTTGGTTAGATTAAGAGCAATTGGGGGCCGATTAGAGAGGCAAGAGCATCGCGGATTAGTCTTCAACCAGATTTGAGGTAAGTAACAATTGTAAATCTGGACCTGAGGGTATGAAACCCCGGTATTTCGTATTGTTTTAATAAATGAGGTGACGCACATGGTAGGTGACGAGCATATGGGCCTGCACCGATAGGGATTATTACTTGGTCCGTCCCGTAGCGACTATTAAGTCACGTGTTTGATTTGAAATCATATGATATACTGTATTTTAGAGATTTATATACTTTATTATGGGCTGTATGTCATGTTTGGGGCCTTGTGACAACCTGTTTAGACCCTTAGGGGGTATTTTTCCATTATTCTCACATTATTTTCTGATAGAAAAATATGAACTCAGTCATGCTTTATACCTATTGTTGTTTATTACATTTATCACCCTGATGTAGAATATGGAGAGATATTTTGGGCTGAGTCCCCATGATTGTGATGAGTTGCCCAAGTGGCTTGTGAGGATGACTGAGTGAGGCCGAGAGCCGAGTTTGTGAGGATAGTTATGGATCGGGTTGCACGCCGCAGCAAGGTATGTGGATCGGGTTGCACGCCGCAGCAAGGTATGTGGATCGGGTTGCACACCGCAGCAAGGTATGTGGATCGAGTTGCACGCTGCAACGATATATATATATATATATATATATATATTGGACCGGGTTGTACGCCGCAGCGGTATAGCGATTGGGTTGTAGGAGCCCCTCCTGGAATTTGTACACCCCCAATGAGCGCAGTCGATTATTATTTGCATCGGGTTGCACGCCGCAGCGGATATTATGTGGATCGGGCTGCACGCCGAGGGGGTTATATATATACATGGTACTGTTGAGTGAGAGTGCTGAGTGTGAGAATTAACTTATGTTAGAGGAGTCACGAGTGACTAAGAGGCTTTATTTACGAGTGACAATGTGCCCGAGAGGCTGTTATTTATGAAACTACTATTTTTCACTCTTCATTACACTGAGCCTCTTTGATAAATATTGAACTAATGTTTTATACTAGTTTAAAAGGAAAACAGGAGTTTTGTGAAATATTTGGTAAATGTGGATTCTTGACTTGACCTATTTACCCTTACCGGTACTTATTTTTTTCGAACTTATAAAGTTTAAATGCTCGTCACTGCACTTAGGTCTTTAGTTATAATTGTTTCTTACTGAGTTGGTGTACTCACGTTACTCCCTGCACCATGTGTGCAGATCCAGGTACCGGGTCGTAGCTGTAGCTGACTTTCATTTTCTTTGGAGCTTGTTCGGGGATCGAGGTAGCTGTTTGGCGTCAACAACATTCCCTTTTCCTTTCCTAGTCCATTGATTTCTCTTATTTTTCTGGACTTGTATTAGCAAAAAAATGATAACATACTGTATTACTCTTTAGATGCTCATGACGGTTGACTCTAGATTTTAGGGCAATGTTTTAACTATTTTAAGTCTTCTAAATGCTTGACATGTTAAACATGAAATGAAATAGCAGGCCTTTATATTATTTCGCGGTAGTTTGGCTAGCCTAGTACCACGGTAGGGGCCATCACGGCCTGTATTGATTTTGGGGTCGTGAAAAGTTGGTATCATAGCATAGGTTACATAGGACTAACCGATCATGAGCAGGTTTAGTAGAGTCTTGCGGATCGGTACGGAGACGTTCGTACTTATCTTCGAGAGGCTACACCACCCTTAGGAAAAATCTCACATTCTTGAATTCTGTCGTGCGAATCTGTTGATTCTAGAAACTAAACTTCTGTTGTTTCATTTTCTCACAGATGGTGATAACACGCGCTTCTGATCAGGGTGACCAAACACCATCTAGACCAGAGAGAGGTCGAGGCCGTAGTAGAGGTAGGGGTGCAGCCCGCGCAGCAGCCGGGGCAGTACCTGCAGACCGACCTATTGTTCAGGATCAGGTCCCCGCTGCAGATGTTCCAGCGGGACAGGCTCAAGCACTAGCAGTGCCTATTGTGATTCTGGGTCTTCAGGGGATTCTAGCTCAGATTTTGACGGTGTTCACCAGTCTTGCATAGGCAGTCGTTGTTTTGACTACTGCCGCTACTTCTCAGGCTGGGGAAGGCACTCAGACTCCAGCTGCCCGGACACCTGAGCAGGGTACTTAGGGGCTCCAGACACCGGGGGCAGCTCCAGCCCAGCTGGTTGCCCAGGATCCGGATTTTGTGATCCCAGTTATGCCGGATGACGAGCAATGCATGTTGGAGATATTTAGTAGACTTCAGCCTCCAACATTCACTGGTGCTGAGCGAGAGGATTCCTGGGGTTTATTGGACAAGTGTTAGAGGATGCTTCGTACTGTAGGGATACTAGAGACCATTGGGGTCTCGTTTGCTACCTTCCAGTTTTCAAGGTCTGCTTTTACTTGGTGGGAGTCTTATGAGAGGCGCAGGCTTGTTGGTGCAGCACCCCTTACTTGGAAGCAGTTCTTCACTCTCTTCTTAGAGAAGTATGTTCCCTAGTCTCATAGAGAGGAGCTGCGTAGAGAGTTTGAGCAGCTGCATCAGGGTGAGTTGACAGTGATGCAGTATGAGATGAGGTTTTCAGAGCTTGCCTGACATACTTCAGATTTGGTCCCTACTGAGAGAGCGAGAATCAAGAGGTTTGTGGATGGCCTCACTTATTAGCTTCGTATTCTGATGGCCAGAGAGAGAGTATCGGGTGCCACTTATGAGTAGGTTGTGGATATTGCTCGGGATATTGAGGCAGTTCGCCGTCAGGAGCGGGATGAGATAGAGGCCAAGAGGTTTGTGGATGGCCTCACTTATTAGCTTCGTATTCTAAGTTCATAGGCTTGAATCCGAGGTGAATTTGGTGTTTTGACGTTGTTTTGAATGTTTCGAAGGTTCGACTAAGTTTGAATAAGGTTATGGGATGTGTTGGCATGTTTGGTTGAGGTCCCGAGGGCCTCAGGTGAGTTTCGAGGGTGTTAACGGACCAATTCTTGGCTTAAAACTTGGCAGATTTTTGCTGGTGTGAAGGTTCTGGTTACCTTCTACGCGATCGCAGGAGGATGTTTGCGATCGTGTAGGCTTAGCTGGGGATGGCAGATTTTTGTTCTATGCAATCGCGTGGTTGAGGTCGTGAACGCGTGAGTGTGTGGTCGTTGAGCATCGCGAACGTGTGGTGTTGTTCGCGTTCGCGTAGAGTTTGAAGGGCGCGTGAGGGGCTGAGTTGTTGTACGTCGCAATCGCTTACGGAGGCTTGCGATTGCGTGAGCTTTAGTGGAAGTGCATTGCGATTGCGTGTGTGGTTCTACGATCGCGTAGGGTAAATTGGTAGGGCAGCATATTTGTTCTTTGCGATCGCGTGAGGAGTTCCGCGATCGTAGTAAGTAAAACACCTGGGCAGAATGTTTAAATAGAGGTCTTCGCCAATTTTAGCCCCTTTTTCACCATTGTTGAGCGGTTTTGAAGCTTTTTGAGAGGGATTGAAGAGGGAATCGAAGGGAAACACTTGGAGGTAAGATGTTTGAACTCAATACTCGATTCTATGTTGATTTCTAAGTAATTAGACCTGAAATTAGTAGGAATTACACCCAAAAATTAGGGAATTAGGGCTTATGATCTGGAGATCTTTGATTAGGGATTTGAGGGGCCATTTGAAGTCCGATCTTGATGTTCTTGGTATGTATAGACTCGTGGGAGAATAAGGATCCTCGTGATGTGATTTTTATCAAGATCCGAGATGTGGGTCTAGGGGTTGGGTTTGGCCAATTTCTGGAATTGTGCTTAATTTTGATAATTTTCGAATGGGTTTAGTCTCCCTAGCATATATTGATGATATTAACCTAGTTTTGGTAAGATTAGGAGCAATTGGGGGTCGATTCGAGAGGCAAGAGCATCACGGATTAGTCTTCAACCGGATTTGAGGTAAGTAACGATTGTAATCTAGACCTGAGGGTATGAAACCCCGGTATTTTGTATTGTTTTAATAAATGAGGTGACACACATGGTAGGTGACGAGCGTATGGGCGTGCACCGATAGGGATTTTTACTTGGTCCGTCTCGTAGAGACTATTAAGTCACGTGTTTTATTTGAAATCATATGATATCCTGTATTTTAGAGATTTATATACTTTATTATGGGTTGTATGCCATGTTTGGGGCCTTGTGCCGACCTGTTTAGACCCTCAGGGGGTATTTTTCCATTATTCTCACACTATTTTCTGATAGAAAAATATGAACTCAATCATGCTTTATACCTGTTGCTATTTATTATTGTTATCACCCTACTGTAGAATATTGAGAGATATTTTTGGCTGAGTCCCCGTGATTGTGATGAGTTGCCCATGTGGCTTGTGGGGATGATTGAGTGAGGCCGAGAGCTGAGTTTGTGAGGTTAGTTATGGATCGGGCTGCATGCCGCAACAAGGTATGTGGATCGGGTTGCATGCCGCAGCGATATATATATTGGATCGGGCTGCACGCTGCAACGATATAGCGCTTGGGCTGTAGGAGCCCCTCCAGGAGTTTGTACACCCCCAATGAGTGCAGTCGACTATTATTTGGATCGGTTATATATATAAATGGTATTGTTGAGTGAGAGTGCTGAGTGTGAGCATTAACTTATGATAGAGGAGTAACGAATGGCTGAGAGGCTTTATTTACGAGTGACACTGTGCCCGAGAGGCTGTTATTTATGAAACTACTATTTCCACTCTTCTTTACACTGGACCTCTTTGATAAATGCCGAACTAATGTTTTATACAAGTTTAAAAGGAAAAACTGGAGTTTTGTGAAATATTTGGTAAATGTGGATTCTTGACTTGACCTATTTACCCTTACTAGTACTTATTTTTGTCGAACTTATAAAGTTTAAATGCTCGTCACTGCACTCAAGTCTTTAGTTATAATTGTTACTTACTGAGTTACTTCCTGCACCTTGTGTGCAGATCTAGGTACCGGGTCTGAGCGCTAGCTGACTTTCATTTGCTATGGAGCCTGTTCGGGGATCGAGGTAGCTGTTTGGCGTCAACAACATACCCTTTTCCTTTCCTAGTCCATTGATTTCTCTTATTTTTCCGGACTTGTATTAGCAAAGAAATGATACCATACTGTATTACTCTTTAGATGCTCATATTAGTTGACTCTAGATTTTGGTGCATTGTTTTAACTGTTTTATGTCTTCTAAATGCTTGACATGTTAAACAAGAAACGTTTATGATATAATCACAGTTTAAATGAAATAGCAAGCCTTTATGTTATTTCGCGGTAGTTTGCCTAGCCTAGTACCACGATAGGCGTCATCACGGCCAATATTGATTTTGGGGTCGTGACAGGTGCCACTTTCTTATGGAGTGCGTCTAATGTTGTAGTGAGACTGTTGTTACGAGACCATTTTTTCTTCAAGTTACTATGCTCATGTTGAAGACTTCTTCCTTATTTCCTTAGCTAGTCTTTCGTTGTAGTACTTAGGTAAGACCCTCTGACTCTTGTAAAGCTCTGAGCTTATTACATCGTATACCCTACGGAATTTTTGATGTTATTCCTCGCCTATAATTATCCTTAGTTACTTACCTCCACTCCCTTGTGCTCGTAGGGTTGCTTCTGAACTGAAATTTCACTGTGTTCCCAATGGCACACTCTTTTATTTTCGTAGCAGTCATACGGTACCTTTAACTACCACAACTCATATCTGAATATTTCTCAAGGATTACAATGTAATATATGGGAGATTGAATTCACTATGTTGGGTTAGACTACGTGTATATTGCATTATCTGTTGATTATCCTCTTGTCTATACATAACTAGGATCTTCTTGAATCAACTACTAACTACTCGTTGGTCCATTCTCATATCTATATTCCACATAATCTCTTTTGGGATATGCCATTTGTCTTAACTTACCTCTCCCACAGGTTCCTGATGTATCAAGTGTCAATTTGCACTTATTTATCAATAACATCCTGGCCGGGAACTCTTACTGCCTCTATTTGGTATCGTGCTTGCATAATGTTCTGGAGTCACGACATATCTGTAGGATCTGAATAAATGTCACCTTATCCCTTTTTTCCTTTTTACCACATTCGTCCTTTACCATTCCATAGTTACCTAAACTACTTAACTCCGACTTAATACCACATCACACCATGTTCCCCCCTCTCTTCATCTTTGTCGTCTTTTCATATCTTCACTTATTCTTACTCCCCTTATGATAACCCTTCTGTACCAACTAAATTTACCACGCACAAGGGTGACATCTAGTGTAACTGGCACACTTAGTCCCTTAAGCAGAACTATGCTCACAGTGCTTTCTTTAGGGAAGCGTCTTCCTGAAAGACTTTTAAAGGTAATTCTTCTGTTGTCCATTCTATTAATGCTTGAACGCGATCTCTGAAATTCTCACAATGCCGACTATTATCATATCCTTTGATCCCTAAGTCATGTTCAGTTTATCTTGTTCACTAGCCCATACTGATTTCTATTACTCTAGGGGTCTAACTTTTCCTTCTGGTAATCACATTGGAGTCACCAACTTATTTCTCGAAATGAGGACATGACTTTATGGATTATACTCTTTTATTGTTTCAAGTCATGTCTCCTCTTGTCTATCCCTTTACTTGGCTATGGACTCCGTCATCTTGTCATAGTTTGATTTAGTGTTATCACTCATTTATCATATCTTACTCATAATGCTTCATTTACTCTCTTCTTATTCTCCTGCTAATACTTATGTCTATAACTTTATTCTGAAAACTTCAACAAAAACTTCTTTCGATCTTAGCTCCCCTTGCTCCATATATTGTCTCTTCGGGTTGCCTAACAGTCTCTCTTTATTAGGGACGAAAGCCATACTAAGGTAAATATTTATTCCTTCTAGGATACTAGTTCCCATCTTTCGAATTTTATGAACATGCTAGTATTCATATCTGAATTTACTATTCAAGAGTGCACCATTTGGGTGTCTCACAAGGAGAACTATTACCACGTTTGTAATATCTTTCAGAAATGTCAACTAATGCTAACAATCCATCAACCATTTTGGGTTACTCTAACCCTAGATGGATCCTGATATCCGTCCTTCTCTTCAACTATATTTGTTAGCTCCCATAGAGCACATCCGATATGGACGTGGCCAATTGTACATACCTCTTTTACTATTGAAGTTAACTCAAAATGTTTATATATTACTTCCTGATTTAAATACTGATAATCTTCATTAACTGGGTACCTCGTACCCTTCATACCCTTGCTTCTTTTACTTGTTGAAACTTGTATCTACCTTCTGATTCTCTTATTTCTTTTTTACCATATGGGTGGATAGATATCAAGACTTATGGCTCCTTATAAAGAAGCTTACACGTCTTAGTACAAACATGTTCTGAAGACCTCACATTTACTCATCATAAGCAGGATGCAAAATCGAGTTCCTCTTACTCAAATCTTCCACAACCACATTCAATCTCTTACCAACTGTCTTTCTGGATGTAGGTATAATTGTATTACGAATAAAATAGAATTAAGGAGTTTGAATTCTTACAACTGAGCTCTACCACACGATCTAGAAAAAGAAGAAAGAGTGACAATCTTAAATTCCCTGTAGAGTCCTACATATAAGTGTGGTGCACAACACACCCATAAACAAGACTCTACTAAATACGGATTTTAGTCTCTCGAGGACATAACTGCTCTGATACAACATTTTTCACAACCCAAACAGATGGGCCATGACGGGCACCCAGTGCCTTACTCAGTCGATTACCAATGTAATGCATCTTTCTTATCGTACTATCATGGGTAAATGGGTCGGAATGTGTGTTATGATATAACCAAAATAAAACATAAGAGAATACACGATATAGGACGACCCGGCATGATATACAAAATTATACATGTGACATACGGGCATATTGTAACGACTCGACCGGTCGTTTTGAGCATTTGCATTCTGTTTAGCTATATGAAGTCTTGAGTAGCTTCGTATTATGTATTATGATTTGTGTGAGTTGTTGGTTTTGGTTTTCAAGTGATTCGGAATTGATTTGGAAGAATGATTCTCAAATATAAAGCTTTAAGTTGAAAGAGTTGACTAAGTTTGATTTTTTTTTATTTGACCTTGGATCGGAGTTTTGATTGTTCTATTAGGTCCGGATGGTGATTTTGGACTTGGATGTTTGCCCGGATTTGCGTTTTGATATTTCTAGAGGGTTTCGGCACTAATTGGTGAAAGTTGAAAATTTGAAGGTTTGGAATATTTATAACTTTGACCAAGAGTTGAGTTTGATGATATCGTGTTTGAATTGTTGTACCAAAAATTGTAATGGGTTTGTTATGTTATTTGGAACTTTTATGCAAAATTTGGGTTCATTCTGGATTTGTTAGGCTTGAAAAGGATGATTGGTTCGTAGTCTGAAGTTTAAGAACTTAAGAAATTGATCTTGATTGACGATTCAAGGTTTTGATATTGTTATGTGTGATTTGAGGCCTCAAATATGTCTGTGTTATATTTTGGGACTTGTTGGTATGTACGGATGGGGTCCCGAGAGGCTCGGGTGAGTTTCAAGGTGGTTTCAAACCATTTATAGGTCATTTTTAGTTGATGGTTTTTTGCCACATGGGTGTGCATCGGATCACAGACATTTGGTTGCATTTGGGAAGATCAAATTTTTCGTCTTGGCACTTTGGATCGCGATCGTGGAAGCCTTTTCTCCATCGCATAGAGGAAAATTCTATTGTCACTGACCTGACTTTGGAAGCATTATATTGCAATATATAAGGAATTTGAAGATAATAAAAAAATTAGAGTTGTAGCCCTTTGTGTCTAGTTTTCAGAAAATCAAAAATTAAAGTTGTAGATTTTGCTTTCACTGACCTAACTTTGGAAGCATATATATTTCAATCTATAAGGAATTTAAGGATAATCCAAAAATTAAAGTTGTAGCTCTTTATGTCTAGTTTTCAGAAGATCAAACTCTTTGTCATTTGTAGTTATGTACAAAAGCTTATGGTTGATACATTACAGGCTATCTGAGAATAATTTTGGAAGGGTTAATGAAAGTTTGTTCATCGTGATCGCGGGGAAATGGCCGCAATTTCATTGGGTAAAAATTGTCCTAGAAAATTTTGTAATCGCAGTCGTGAGGTTTGTGACCGAGATCGCGAAGGGTACCTGTGGAACACTGTATAAAGTACTCTATTTCGAAGGTTTCAAACATTTTAGCATATTTTGAGCTATGCAACTCGGATTGAAGCGATGTTTGAGGTGCTTTTTACCACATGGATTGGGGTAAGAATTTTCTACTGGATTTTGACTATATTTCATGAATCCATCTTTGATTTTGGCATTTGATTGATTAGTTTGAAAGAGAAATTTGGGGGGGGGGTGTCTAACTTTTCATAAAGTGAATTATTGAGTTTTGAACATCGATTCAGAGTTGGAATTTAGTGAAACTAGTATGGTTGAAATCGTAATTGAATGGGTTGTCGGGTTTTGTGAGTTTTGTTGGGTTCGAAGGTGCGGGATAGGTTTAACGTTTTGGTTGACATTGGGCTTCTGATTAAAGATTCCATCTTTATCAATTGGGTTTGTTTCCTTTGGCATATTTGATGTTCTTGAGTTGCTTTGGCTAGTTTTGAGTCATTCGGAGGTCGGTACGCACGGGGATGGCATTTCTAGAGTATTGTTAGGCTTTCTCGCAATTGGATTCGGCTTGTTCAAAGTAAGTAACACTTCTAAACTTGGTGATGAGGGTATGAACCCTGAATATACGTGTTATATGTTTGGTATTGAGGTGACGCACACGCTAGGTGACGAGCGTGTGGGAGTGCACTGTGTGAATTATGACTTGGTTGATTCTATGGTACTATGTAGTTATCTATCTTGTTTCTATCCATGAAATTCCTATGTGTTAGAGTAATTGAGTTGTGATCCATGTTAGAAATATTGTTAAGGCCATATACTAATTCTATTGGGACCCACTGAGGTCATTTCTGCTATTGAGTTATTTGCTTAAATTGAAATTACATACTAAGTCATATTCATTCATTTGCATATAACATCATGTTATCATTCATTGTCACATCATGTTATCATTTTTAGGGTTGATTAGCATGAGATTTCTGAGCCCGAGAGTCTGGAAAGATCGATGAATGATTGAGGCCAAAGGCTTGATTGTGAGTGATATTTATCGGATCGGGTTGTATGCCATAGAAGGCTTTATTAATTCATGATGGGATCGGGATGCACGCCGCAGCGTGCGATGATTGGCTTATATTAGCGCTTGGTCAGGATCCCCCATCTGTAGTTTGACATACCAGCAGTGAGTGCAGGTATCGATAAGTACGAGTCTGAGTGTCGAGTGTGAGTGTCCAGTGCAAGTGCCGAGTGATATGCAGGTGCTAAGTGATTTAGATTGTTGAGTGATTGGGAGGTGCTGATTGATTGAGCGTGCTAAGTGAGGTTGAATACTCCGAGAGCATGAACACATGGGTTTATCACTATGGTGCATTACATTTCACATTCATACTTGTCGTGTAGGCATAGGGATGCATTTCCTAGAGATGTACTTTCCTCATACTATCTGATAATGGAGCATCTTATTTGTTGTTGAAAGTTTTGGGGAAAAATCACAGTTTTTCTGACATAGTCACATTTTGGTGACTTCGGTGAAAGATTTGGGTTTTATTGCTAAACCTCAAAAGCATGCATGTTTTTCGTAACTATGAACGAACTGAGCTTAATATCTTTGAGTATTACTTGTACTATTTTCATTATATTGTTACGAGTTGTTCTAGGTTGTTGGTGTTGGACTCTGACAGTTCTCCAAGCTCGTCATTGCTTTCAACCTAAGGTTAGATTTGTACTTATTGAATACACGAGGTCAATTGTACTCATACTACACTTCGACACCTTGCATGCAGATTTTGGAGATGATATTGTTTTGTATGGCGGGAGTTGGCGTTAAAGATGTTCTTGCGTTCCGGTTGTAGCTGCCTCTTGTTCATGGTTGCTTTAGATTTATAAAATCACGTTTATGTACATTTTAAATAGATGATGTATTCATTCCATGCCAGTTTTGTAAGCTCTAAGTTTTAGAAGCTCAAGATTTGTACTACTAGTCCTCAGGGAATTGTATAAAATTCAATTATTTCGTTTTTGACTCTAATCATTATTTATAGTTTATGATTAATGATTTACTTAGAGATTTGGATTAGGTTATATCAAAACTAGTTGAATTTTGGATTGTGACACCTATAAGGCCGAAACTACCATTTGTATTGTCACGACCCAAAATCTATGGGTTGTGATGGCGTCGTACACCACTGTAAGGCAAGCCGACCCCTTAATCAGTTGGAACATTTTCCTGTTTAACATTTTAGAATCGAAGCCTCTTCTTGCATTTTCATTATTTAATAATAAAATTCGTAGTTTAAATATGCCAAGAAACCAACTTAATACAAAAAAAAGAGATACCAAGACATCACCAGAACCCGGTGACGCACGTCCATGAGCAATTTCTAAGAATTTATACAATTATACAATGCTTGTCCGAAAACAAATTGGACA